>JANHGN010007616.1:0-31226 GCA_024605025.1 Megaceryle maxima | reverse complement strand
CCCTTTGATTTTTTTCCAAGGTAACTTCCCTTCTGGGTCCATTCAATGTCACTGTCCAGGCTTTCAACACCTAATTAAAGGATGGAGTTTTAGCATCTTCTTGTTATCATTGGCTCTGTTAAGATGGGGCTGCACCAAATGCAGTGGCCAGAGACATCTGGGAGGGCACTTGCTGAATTTCATGCCTTTATGTGTGTAAAGATGGGGAATGCTCCAGAGCAGAGAAAGGTAAGGAAAGCCCAGAACATAACTGCTGTCAAAGCAGTGCACAGAGAAAAGGTTAAAAGGAATGATCTCTCTCTGGTGTCTTATTAATTGCCTGCTTTCAATTATACCCTTCAATTGGCTGCAGGTAGGAAAGGAGATATTTTCACCACTTCTAACATCTGTTTAGGAGTTTTAATTACAACTGGCACATTAAGAGAAGTCTAAATCAAAACACTTGGCATGGGGGAGGTTAAATGTTACTCTTTTGAAATGACATACTGTATTTGGACTTTTCCTCTATAAACAGGGTGTTACAGAAGCAAACGTGGCTGGGGTCTGTGAGCGCTTCCTCCTTAATCCATTTCAGCATTTACGTGCTCTCAGTTGATTTCTACAGTCATTACTTTTCCCTTATCTTTAATTTGTAACTTGATCTTTCATTTAAAATGTTTCTTTCCTCTATATGTGTGTATGCATATTCCTCCTCACAGTTCTTGCAATACACAATATAAACCAAACACCTAATGTCACAGGCAAAGCAAGGAAGATTTTTGCAGCATGAAATCTCCAAAAGAAACATTTCCTGCTGACATTTGATGAAATATTCAGGTGCCTGAACGTACAACATGTACTGCTTTGAACCCCCCCATAGTACCTGAGACATCCCCAGAAGGGCTGGAAGATATGGCAGAAAACCTTTGGGACACCAAAGTCTTCATGGTGACCCCCAAGGTTGGCTTAGTAAAGCCTACAAAAAATCCCGTTGTCATGGAAATTATTCCTGATGTTGAGCAAATTCAGGGGATGATGAAAATCTTCTGTCTGTCTTATTTCTTTCAGGGATTTGGGGATGGTGAAGGTGAGAACTAGTGGCCTTCCTTGCGGTGTGAGAGGGGCAGATGCCTGTGGAGGGTTGTCCCCACCTTGGGCTACATGGGGGATGCTCTACACCCAGCGATCAGCGGCACTGGCCCTGCAGCCTGGGGAGTATAAGCTGCTCAGACCTGGTTTTAATCTACTGACAGGATTTGTATAAGAATTCCACGAAAGCTGGTAACTAAGCTCTGAAGAGGTAGAGCATTTGCTGTGATCCTGGGTGGGATAAGCAAAGATGGAGTTTCTTTAAAAACCCAAGCTGGCATTGATGCAGGCAGGAATCCCCCAAACCACAGAAGCTCTGTTTTTAGGTTGAAAACATCCAAAAAGATGTGTTTTAGAAGAAATGAGCCTTCAAGTCTTGGATGTTGTGCTTTTTTCTGAGTTGCAGAGACATGAAGGGAATTTGGGATTTCTCCTGTCACAGGCTGAGCCTCACAGCTCTGGAGAGATGACAGGAGGGCACAGGGATGGGAGAGACCCCCAGGACAGCTGCTTGGAAGAGGAGGGTTAATAAAGCACCTCTCAAAGCTGCTGCTTGAAACCCATCTGTCCCCATCTCCTGTTGCACTATGCTCCTTATTTAGGTAGAAGAAAAGTTTTCCCAGCTCTGGGTTTCAGTGCAGTGAGTTCCATCACTTTGGGAATGAGGAGCCAGGGAACAAAAAAGAAAAAAGGAAAAAAAAAAAAAGAAGAAACTTCAATAACATGCAGCTGCCTTCTGGCACAGGGCAACATTTGCAACGGGATCCTTCTTTAACCTGCTGAATGTTTGGTTTCTCTCTCCTGCTGTAATGAAAAGTGTGGGTGATGCCAGGCCGGCGGGCGTTGAAGAGGAAATGTGCAAAATGAAAGGAAGAAAACCAAAAACAAATGCCAAACTAAAACAGCAGCAGTCTGGGAAGTGGATCCATTGAGCACTTTATCTGAGTCAGATTACAACATACCCAGCCCTGCTACCTTTCCCACTGCTTCCCCTGAAAGCCCATGAATGCAAAAATAATTCTATAAATACAGTTATTTGCAAATGCTTCTCAGAAGTAAGGTTTTTTTTTTCCCCTCAACAAAAAGAAACAAAATCCTTTTACACAGGAAATGAGCATAAAACTCAATTGGTTGCATTAATCAGTTTTTCAATTTTTTCTTTTTCTTTTTAATGTACATTCCTGAAGAATAAAACACTTTTTCACAACTGGCCACGAGCAAAAGCTGAAGCACACAGAGTCTGTGCCGTTTGTTTTTCACTGTTCCAGTGTGACCCAGATTCACACAGGATTTGTCACCATTCCTCACGATGAGACCAAAGACAACCAGGGAAGGCCATGCCTGTGCTACAGTTATGGAGCTTTTCATATCACTGGCCTTGCCCTGGGCTTGTATTTGCCTTGGCTGGGCTCAGATGAGCCATGTGTAATTTGTAGACCGGTTTCTGCTGCTGGGAAAAATGGGGCTGGGTGGATCTGGCTACAGTCTTCTGGGTAACAGGGCAAAGCAGTCAGGAAAAACAGCCTCTCAAGCTGCTTACCTGCAAGCTTGACCCATCTCATATTAAAGACTCATCTCTCATTAAACTTATTTAGAGGTAAGTTGCCTATAAACTCTTGGAGCTCTTAATATTCTTATAACCTCTCATCCTGCTGGTAGCATGAGGAAAAGGGAAAATGCAACCAGAATCTGCATTTTGCTGCTTGCAAAAGGAATCGTTTGATGATGTAAATCTAAGGTCCTACACTGAGCAGTTGCTGAAGCCTGGGAAATGGCTCTGGCCAGTGTCCACCAGGCCCTGAAAGGGACCACTGGGCTGTGTTAAGGGCTTCGTGGGATAACAGTCCCAGGACAGGCAGGGCAGAGTGAGGAGCCTTTGGGAAATTTGCTGCCATTCCCTCATTGCCTGTGCTTTTGGCAGCCACGAAAATGATGGTGGTGTCATTATCAGATAGCAACAGTATTGGTCTCATTAATCCACTGTCTAATAACAGTCTGCCCAGCTAGAGAAGCTCAGCCTTGGTTGGGGATAAGGAGATGTTCAGGAATGGCTGCGGCTGCTGCTTCTGCTGTCTGCTGACACAGACTATAGGATGGGATGGGAGCTGATGGGATGGTGTAACATCTGTGCTCTCTATTCCAACATAGAAAAAGCACCCAGTGACACTGCAATGGCTGTGGTTCTTTTGCATCAAAATTAGATTCCTGTAATGTAGAAAACTACATGGGAACCAGTTATTTCCATAGTCAGTGAAAAAAATTTTAAAAAGGCATTCCTAGGCCACTGGTCATCTCATCATATGGCAGAAATTCATGTTGATGCCATCCTTTGCCTGAGACAAGACATGCCCCAGGAATACCCCTGCTCTGCCAGCACAGGGGAGGGCAGGCTGCTGCTGCAGGCACCCATGGCTTGGACTTCATCAAGAGACATCAGTCTTCTCACATTTATCCTTCTATGAACTGCAAATTCCTGGTCTAGGCACAACTTTTTTGTTTTGTTTTGTTATGTTTGTTTGGTTTTGTTTCTTTGGTTGTTTTTTATTGTTGTTTAGATATTTATGAAACTGAATAATAATAATAATAATAAAGAAACACAAAATGAATATGTAGAAATCTTTTTAATTCTGATGGGAATGAGTTGTGCAGTTCCAGGTTTTCAGCTCACCGAAGCCCCAAAGATTAATACATTTTCCCCACGCAGAATGGAAAATCTTGGCAATTGTTATGGGATTGGAAAAAAAAAATACATCTTGTTCATTTTCATTGCTAATGAGGCACAAAAAATAACAAACCCTCACTTTCCAAGTCTCTCTGCTTATTCAGTACTCAGGGCTTTTCTCCTATCTTGTCCCTTTCCCCTCATCACTAACAGTCATATAAAAATGCTATGTATCTTACAAAGAGAGACAAGAAGCACCTTCTAGATTCACAACACATTTGCAACTTCAGGCAAAGAGGCGTTCACAGCTCCGAAGCTCTGCTAATGAGAGCAACCTTGCACTTAGTGGGTATGTTAATCAATTAGACATGCAGAGCATTACTGATGTTTCTTTTCCCTAATTAGATTAGCAAAACACGAGCACAGCCACTTTTTTTTTTTTATTTATTTCCAACTCTCCAGCTTGTACCTCCCAAGGAGCACCACCCATCTGGCTCCAGGATGCTCTGCAGGGAGATGTTTCCCCTGGCACCTCTGGGACAAGAGCAGCTGGGTCCTGTCTGTACCCACAGCCCCCTGTGCCCACCCTGGGGATGGGTGGGAGAGATGTGGGAAGATTTCTATTCTCTTTCCAGTTGTTTTTTTTTTTTAATCTCAGGAGGGACCAGATGCTCTCCTGCTTCTCAGTCATTCACAGGAGTCACAAGGAATGGAAAACCCAATTGGGCATT
The DNA here is from genome assembly GCA_024605025.1 of Megaceryle maxima. Lineage (NCBI taxonomy): Eukaryota > Metazoa > Chordata > Aves > Coraciiformes > Cerylidae > Megaceryle > Megaceryle maxima. The sequence continues at coordinate 26,765 of JANHGN010007616.1, read as the reverse complement.
CCCATGAGCCATCCCATGCAGAGCTACCGAGGTCTCAACGATAACAACAGGGCTATGCAAAAATGAGATGAGGCTTATCTCTAAGAGAAGAGCATCATTTGATTCAGAGGAAGACAAGAAGCAGATAAGATGCCAAAAACGCTTACAAGTCCAGAGTAATATTGATCTACAAAGTGTGGAATCCCTGAAAAACACTGATAAACTGTCCTGATTTTTCATCACTTTTCTTCCTGGTTATCTGATTTATGCAGATGTAGGTAACACACTGCTCAGTGCCCAGCTCCCCAGTGGAGAGAGCAAATGAAAGAAATACGATGCAATGTTTGAACAAGGGAACATTGCTAGAGCAGATCCAAATGAAGTATTAGAAGTCTTGCACAAAACCAAATGAAAAATAAACAAAAACCAAACCAAAACCAGCTTGCTGGTTGGGAATTGTGGATTATCATGTAAAAAAAGAAATAAAAAAAGAGAAAGTTTTCACATAGTGTTAAAGAAAAATGAACCATGCAGCAGAAAGTCCAAGGTCAAGGGTTTTTTAGCAGCTTGGGCTGTGTGTCAGGAGAAGCATCTCGGGGAGCAGCAAGTCTTTTCAAAGTGAGTTAGCTGGACAACCTCAAGTGATTGTGACTGATGTAGAAGAAAAAACCAAACAACCTAACAGTGCCCAACAGCCCTTTGCTCCAAGCCTAAATATTTCAGTGTAGTTCACACACATCTCCATGCAATGCCACCTCTGCATCAGCTATGGCAAAGGGGCACAATTTAACCTGACTCACTTGGCCACTGCCTTTAGCACAGTGAGTGTCACAACCTGCCCTCGAGCTGCTGTGGACTTACTGCTCAGGGAAGGATGTGAATTGCCCACCCTATAGTTAATAATCCACCTTTTTTAGTGCATCAAGCTCAACTCTATTGCTTTATTTTTTTCCTTTTCCCCTGAGCAAAATGAAAATTAGTGGCTGCATCTCCCAAGGCAAATCTACCACCAGTCCACCCTTAGGAATGAAGGCATGCAAGGATGATGGGTAGTTACTTTTCCTATTAAAAATGTTTTATAGATATTGCTTTGGTGACAACAACCAGATGGATTTTATCTGTAATGCCACAAAGGCTGGGATACCTCAGGATTTTTAATTCTTCCCTCTACTGAGGTGAAAAGCTCTATCTCTGATTTCAGAGACTTGCAAAACCTTGCTCTTCTTGGAACAGATTTTGTGTCTTTATAGCAGATTGCTAGGAAAGTGAGAGATCACATTTTTTTTGTATTAGTTTGAACCAGGGCACATTAGTATGTTGAACATTCATGTCTAGAGCTACAGTTTCTATAGTTACTCGTGCATTAGTGTTTCACTGAATTACTGCAGTATTAATAGTATATAAATTTTATAGTAGCTCTGTTTTCTCCTTACTAGAAGGATAGGTCTGTAATGAGAGATTTTGGTGGACTCATCTCCTTGGATATACTTTTAGGAGGTTTCTCAGGATCCTCTATTTAGTGACAGAGCGTTAGTTGGTAATGAAGCAGGTAAGATGTAATGCAACTGAAAATGGTAATTTAATGTGAGATTTAGCATTCTGTGTGCCTCTAGGAAATTGGATGGATGGTCCCTGGCTGGAGAAAAAACACAGTGCCTCATTAGAAGGAGCAGAATGGCCTCATTTTCATCTTCTAAAATTGCTTTGTTCAGGTCAATATGAAAACTTGCAGGGAATGCAAGAAAATTTTGGCATTTATTCTGTTCCAGAGGAAATTATTTTGGCCACAGAAAATGCAGGCACATTCTGCTCTCTCAAATCCCCTTGAACTGCTCACTACAAATCCAGTGCCATTCCCACAGCAGAGCCACAGCCACCCCACACACCTCCTGGCCACCACCACGTTTGCTGGGTTGAGTCTGTCCAGGCTGGTAAAAGACACATTCTTCCTTTAATCTACCACTCTTCTTTATTATTGTTTGATTTTTAAAACAAGCCAGAGAAGTTATTAATTATGAGTCTGATCCAGAGCCCATGGGGCTCAATAAAATTTTTCCACTCAGCTCAGCTGGCTGAGAGGACCCCGGGGTTATTGCTGTGCTCCAAAACAAGCATCCTTTGGAAAGGCAAGAAAACACAGGTAAGCTTCTCTGTACAACAACACAAACAAGGATCACCTGTGGGGATGTAAAGATTTCATCCTCCTGCAGTTTAATTATTTTTTCACTTCTCTTCCTCACTTTGTACCACTTAGTTGACTGCAGTCAGTTCAATTTCTGTCCTAAGCAAGAGAAAACTCACACCTGAGAAGTCTAATATGCCATGGGTGGAATTACACCACTTGGTCTTGGCTAGCCAAGGGAAAAAAAAAATGCTATGTGGAGAAGCAGGTAGGAAATCACTTGTGAGTCCCTCTTTGCATCACCCAGATTTCTCTGGTGCTGCCCTATACCCCTCTGCCAGCTGGTGGCAAGGCAGAGACAGCTTCACGACTCCCCTGCCACAGCCTTTACTCCCCTTCATGGTCAGTTATTAGCTCTTTGAAAGTCCCATTTTCCAAAAATCCCAGCAGCTCCACCACCCAAAGCTTTACCAGTGATGGGGAAGGAGCTGCACAGCCCCAGCCTCTGACCCAGGGCATGTCCCAGCACTGGGGGGTGTGTGGCATCCCCATAGCTAGCCCTTCACCCCCAAAACCATGCTTGCTTTTGATTTCCAACTTAGTGACAACATGGCAACAATGATGCATGAAGGTAAAGGGGGATCGGCATGGGTTACATTGCCAACAGAGGCTGACCACCAAGATGAGTCTGGAGAGAAGGGCTGGTGCTCTTCTGGGAAGTGGAGTTGGAGGGTTTTACCTCAGAGCAAGGTGAAATGTTCAGGCTAATAGCAATGATCACATATGGGGAAAGAAAATCAAGCAGGGAAAAACATAAAGTGAAAAACTGCCTTTGGAGTGACAGCTCAGAGCCCTCCATCCCTGCTTGGGAAGGGAAAGCTTTGATGAAGAATTTATCAACTTTTGTCAAAATAATAAAGCTGGTCTCTTTGAATCCTTATCTGCTGCCTCACTTTCTGATGACAAATGATACCTATTTTCCCTGGAAAGATCTGTTTCTAGATGCTAAAAATTTACCTTGGTCCATATTTAGATCTTATAAAATATATTTGTGGCTTTGCTGGTGCAAATCTGGAATCCCCAGTGCACTGATCTGCTTTTGTCTTCATTATACAGCACTGAGAGCTTGCTCTCAGCCAGAGCAGGGAGGTGCTGGGTCAACCCCTGCTCCACCGTGCTGTGCCTCCATTGCCATCTAGTGGCATTGGGCCATGGTCCCCACCCGCAAAACCCTGACCCATAGACGTGGGCTGCTCAGGACACAGGGCTGGGCCCTCCTGAAAAAAAAGAGGGGCTTTTGATGCAATCGAAACATGCCAATCAAGTGCTGGTTGCTTTTTTTTTGGGGGGGGTGTGGTTATTTATTTTTTTTCTTCCTTCCTGAATTATATTAATCTAAGTATAAAAAGTGAATTATGTGCATTTGCTCCTGTTCCCACCTGTGGCACGAAGGAAGGTTGGGCTGCAGGGAAGAAGCAAGGGAAGCTGGGGGGCTATGGGAAGATAATGAGTCTCTTCTGCACACCCAGGTGTAGAAGAGATGCCACAGCAGCAGGAGAAGGGTAGAAAGCTCTGCAAAACCATCTGTGTATCACATGCAAAGCGTTTAGTTGCTGTCATTTTAAAACCTCCAGGAAGATTCCAAATGAAGTCTTCACTAGAGAAAAGTGGTTTGTTGACTGCCTGGGGTTTTGTCTACAGTAAATAACATTCAGTTCTTCCTGCTTGGACTCCCTTCTGGGTGCTCATTTGTTTTACTTCCCTGTGGTTTATCCTCGATGCCAACCACTGCTTGTTTGTATTCTTTAACAACATGAATCACCCTTTAAGCAAACCATAGGTGACAAAGGACTTTGACCTCATTTATGTAGGGTAGGTCTGGGAGAAACTTCATGGCTTTCACAGAGTCGGTTTGTGGACTGAAGAAGGGAAATGAAGGTATGACCTTGCCCTCTTTGCTATTCCCCAGCAACCAAAAACCTCATTTTGCTTTCAAAAGCAATTATCCTCTGTCTCAGGAGGAGAGGATAAGTCAGTCAGTTGGTCAGACACCAGCCCACAGGGTGTCAATGTCACCTGCTGTCCCACCAGTCAGATGATGGTGCCTGCAGCTCCTGTATCCACGAGGGGCTTTATTAACACTACAATTTAAGCACAAACCTAAATCCAAAGTCTCCTCCTTGGAGACAAGCATGATGACCTACAATAAAGCCTGGCCCCCCATGGAGTGGCCCTGCCCTGTTATCAGGAGGTTCTGCAGGATGGGCTTCCCAAGCAGCACAGATCCACCCCTCTCCTGCCAGAGCAGCAGCTGAGAAAGGAGGACAACTGATGAAAAAAACACACACAATTCCCTGTGAAATACTGATTATATTTCTATGCTTTTTTAACAATATAATACTTCATATGAGATTGGGAAATATACGTTCAAATATTTTAAGTTACCTGTACACCTACATAAGCTGTTTATGGAACAGGAATGCCTTGTTACTGATTACTTAAACCCATGACTTACCAGTCCCACAGCAACATCATAAATGCCCAGAATCCCACGAGCTTTTCTTTTGCTCTGGAAACAACACACTCAGATAAAGCTCATTTTATAAACACTAGAATTGCATTGCAATATCCATATATATATATTAAGAAAAACCTTTTACCTTTCATAAATACATCATACAGAAAATATGCTCCTAAAATACATTCATGCATTTTCCCCATCTAAGATCCCTGGTTGTACCTGAAGTGTCTGTAAGTTGGGAAGGGCAATTGCTGGGCAAAGCCTGGAGACAGGTTCATGTTTGGAGTGGCTCCAAACCCAGGTGGAGGTTGTGAAGAAGCCTTTGGTGTTTGGGTGGTGTTGAGGTTAACTCCTGCATTCTGTGCCCCACCAAAGCTGCACCAGCTGCCTGTGTTCCAGAAGCCAGAAGCCACCCTCCAACTCACCCTTAGCACTTCTAGTTCTTCCAGCAGTTACTGGAGATGTTCAAGTCTCTCCCAGTGCTTGCCAGCGGCTGGGAAACAAGGGCTTTGGAAGCGGGAAGGTCACTAGTTGGCTTTGGTGGAAAGGGATCTGTGAATGGAAGAAGCTGCTTTCTTGACAGCCATCGACCTGAAGCTCAACCACGCTCCCAGCACTGTCACCCCTGTCTGCAACGGGAACGGCTTCACCTCCGCTCTGAGGATCAGTCCCTTGCTAACGAAGGAAACAAATGCCCATCCTGTGTCCGTTTATGAAAGCATAAATACACAAAATATACAAAAGCATCTACAAAGTAGCAGCTGGCACAAAAGAAGCACCAGTTTTGCAGCTCAGCGATGTAGGTCCCGTCCCTGTGAACGTGGTTTAATACAGTGTAGGACTCCAGGGGCTGGCCACAGCCCTCCCCTGGAGCTGTACCTGGATCTTGTAGCTGTGCAAATACCAGCAGACTAAGCACTAACCTGGCCTGATCTGGGCTGAGAGGGAAGCCAGACGTACACCTGCTCAAATTCCACTTTTCCCCCACAGAAAGGTCCTGGTCAATACTGCAAGTGCACATTCAAAGGTCATTTTGGGGATGCTGCCCTCTCTACTCACAAGCTGGTCAGGTACAAGTCAGCATCCCCTGTCCACAAGGCAGCCTGTCCTTAGGGCAAACTATCCCTTAAGTCAGTGCTTTAAGGACAAATTAAATTCATTCTGACTTTTCTCAGCTACCCAAACTCAACATTTTACAGAGCAACTGGAGAGAAGCATTGCATAGATCTGTATCTCATGTCTTCCCACACCCCACAAACAGCAAGAAGCAAGTTCAAGTTTTGCACAGTCCATTACAAAAGGCATCAGCTTTAACCAATGCATGAAAAAAAGAAAAGAAGTGTCACCACAGTGTAAACCCTGCAATGAAGTGAGGCAGTGACTGTACAGTGCTCAGCAGCTCTTGGGGCTGGCTGCCTGTAGTGTACTGACCAATTTGATAAACAAATCTCCTCTCAGACCTATCTCCCATTGCACAGGAATACAAATTTGCATAATTAAATAACCTGCTCCTGAACAAAAGGAGCAATACTGGGTGGCACAGGAAGGAGGAGGACACTGTAGGGACCGTCTGGTTTGCACACAGTAGTTTAAGGGCCAGTCATCCTCTTTGCCATGCAGGCTGTAGGACAGCAGGGCTCTTCTCAGGCTTAGGAAGCCTCAAGAGAAGTTTTGCTACAATTAATTTTACAATGGAGATATTAGGGTCCAGATCCTCTGGTGGTTTATATCCCACATGCTCCATTGGAGTTACCGGTGCTTAATTCCACGAGTGGAGGACGTGGTCTTTGCTTGTCACAGACAGAGAATAAAGCTACGGTAGCCCTTTCTTCAACCAAAATTAAATAACTGCATATGGCACCAGCACACAATTTTACATGTGCTTCTGCTGTTAAGAAAATAGCAAGCACACCAGTGGTTAATTAAATTATTTACCTTGTACTAAAAAAAACCCCAAAAAGTGATATTACTATTAATTTAAAAACACCTAAGGACTGCATAACATCTTCTCATCGTACTTTTGAGACTGAGAAAGTCACTTGCACGTGGACAGTGCTATATATCCTCTTCAGATGGCAGTGAAGTTTTGTGTTCCTGGAGGTCACAGTTGCCATTTTCAGATGTGTCCGAGCTGCCTGGAGCTGACTCTGGTGGTGGGGGTTTGTAGAGTAAACAGGCGACTATAAAGAAGGTTGTCCCAAGCACCTGCAGCCATGAAGAGATCCCATTACTCTCTGTTCCCCTCAAAACCAGGTGCCTAGCCCTCATTTCAGGTGGAATTTGTCACCTAGCTTTGAGGAGGAGATGATGCTGGAGGCATCAGACCAGTGTAGAGAGCCAGAGGGGCTAAAAATCTGAATGTACCCAGCCCTATAGCAATGGGACGGTGGGGATTTGGGAATCTGCTCTGTCCCACATGGTCACCTGGAGCACAGCACTGGGTGAGCTGACACCACCTGAGCCATTTGCTGGAAGGATTTTAAAAGCCTTTTTATCACAGCAACTGCTAAACACTGCTATCTAGGGCAATGCTTGCTTGGGAGCAGTTAAAATGATGGTTTTCAGCTAATAAATAAGAAACACAGAGCTAAGCTCGCTTATTTTCTAGCAGTGATCAGGGAATGGTTATTTACAGCCTGCCCAGAATGCCATCCCTCACTCTAACACACTGCAGTTATATATTTTGCTCCATTTCTAGCAAAAAAATCACTTTGGTAACTGTTGGGAGAAGAGGAGATATTTCATATGGTGCAACAGAAGCTGTAAGCCTAGAAAGTAATGGAATTTTAAGAGAATGATGGTGCCTGGAGCACCATTACCTGGCAAGAAGCAAATGGAGCTTTTGCCTTCCCTGAGACCATTTCTTACGTGAAGGTGTAAATCAGGCTGGGGGTGGGGGAGGCAGATCAGGACAACCTAATTTTGTACAATTCTCTCCCAGAGCAAAATACTATCTCCTAAAGACCTGCATGTTTTAGCAGAGAGTGAAGTTAACAGGCAGCATCATCACCTTATAGACCAGTCCAGCGATGAGAGTGTACTGGCTCATGGCTGAGTTCTGGTAAATGTAGCAAGAACCTTGCTCGCCGCACTGGTCCTGCCAGAGCAGGCAGGACTTGTCAATCATGGACCCAAAGGCGATGGGACCAGGGATGCCTCCTGTGGGAAGAGAGAATGGACCTTCAGTCTGGGCAGCCTCTATGCACCAGCCTTGCAAGACACAAGGTGCTTAGAGTAAAGCATCAGGCTCTGCTGCTACCCTGATTAAGCAAACTGATCCTGCAACATCTAGAGCCAACAAGGTATCCAAAATGCACTGAATTTCAAGACCTGAGACTCCAGAGGGTCTTTTGACCATCCCAATTTACATGTTACAGGAGCTTCAATGCCTCTGACCCTTTTTTCTTAAAATAAGGACACGTTGTCAGGGTATTGCTCCTCTACCCTATCAGTGACGTGCTACAGAACCCTTCATTCAGTTTGCAAATGGTATGCAAAGGGAATGAAGTTTTTCTGAATGACAGCGAACAGAAGAAAACATCCTCCTCTGAACAGCACGTCCTCCTCTCTTCTGTTCCAACCCAACCTGTCTTACTCTTAGGTAACGGTTTGGCACACGCTCCACAAAGCCAACAGACCATACTGAGGCACAAATTCACCCCTCCATACCTAGTGTTCGTACTACAATCCACTGGATCCCGAGCGCGAATGACCTTTGTCTGTCAGAGACACACCTAAGGAACAAAAGAGGATGGCTTAAAACTGCTGCCAGGCTGCACGGCACCACCCCACAATGCTTGGGACCTCCATCCCCTCTGGAGATTGAGGGTGACCCCAGTGCAATGTTCCCCCACCGCTGCCACCACCTGGGACACATGTGGGGGTGTCCTGTGTCAGAGGACAGAGCTGACAATGCTAACATTTGCTTTCCCAGCTAGACAGGGAAGGGAGTCAGTGCTGAGGTCTTCAGGCTACCAGTAATGAGGTGGTTCCCATGACACCTCTGCTGTGGCTTGAGCCAGCAGGATGAAGCAGAGGTGGATATCGGGGCTTCTTGCAGCATTGGTGGAGGATGAGGCAATCCCATGCTTACCTCAGAGTGGCAGTCAGGGCAGGAATACTGCTCAGGAAAGTGAAGAGAATCACCACAAACATGAAGAACAGGAGCAGAGGCCTTTTTGCACAAGAGGAACTGCATTTTCCTGCCTCTGCCCCACTGGGGCCAGGCAGGAGAGTTTTCTGAATGCAGCTACATTCATGATAGACCTGGGAAAGAGAGGTCAGTGGGTGGTTTGCAATGGAGAGCAAAGGGAGAGTCAAAGCTTTAAAAAGAAAGAGATACATGGAGGTAGAAACCAGCAGGTTTCACTCCCAGCGTAGAGCAAAGCAGAAATCAAGCTGCATTCTTGATACACCTCTGTTTCCAAAACCAGGTTATTAAATAAGTGAAATTAACTTTCCCAGGCAGCCCTTGAATGCTGAATGTCATCATTACCCTTCTAAAGCCTTTGCCTGTCTCTGTGGGTGACACGCTGGAAGGATGAGGAGATGCATTGTGTTTACTGAAGACCCAAAGTAAGAACTGGGGCAGGAATTACCTTCCTGCCTGCTCGGTGATATACCACAGATTTCAGTTCAGTTTGACCCAGAACGAAGTAATATCAGTTGGACACACTGAGAGGAGCAAAGCAGAGCAACCTCAGGATACCTTCTGCCTTCATCCCAGCTGGTACCTGGGAGCAACCATCCTGCACCAGCCTTTTACAGGTGTGCAGCAAAACTCAAACCTGTGAAGACCTTTGCAGAACCAGCTAAAACACTCCAAAGAAGATGTGCCACCACCTTGTTACTACATAGTGCTTTCAGACATACCTTCTTGCCATTCCTGACATTTTCAGACACTTTTTTGCAGCCGGCATGGCAGGGAGAGTAATACATAATGTCATCGCTCCCACAGACAGGGCTGTAGGTCTCCTGGAGGCAGCCACACTCAGCGTTGCAGGCTGCTGTCAGGTTTAGGTGGCCATCAGGCAAAGCACTAAGGGAAACACAGGAGTAGTCAGTGGGGAGACACTGAACAGCATTTTCCTGGAGGAAATGGGTACAGCAAGAGAAAGAGAAGGCAAGATGGAATGAGATGTGGTGGATACTCAAGTAGCGTAACATCAGGCTTAGGAAGGGTTTTGTCTCACCCAATTTTAACCATGTACAGGAACAGTGCCCTGAAGCTGTTTCTTACCCACAGCTACGAAGGAAGTTTAACTGACTACATCATAAGGAGACAACTTCATTTGGAGAGGACACTTCCCACTTTTAGTCCAGTTTATCCCACTGGATAGAGATGGAGGACTCTGCGAAAGCAATTGAAGAGTGGAGTATCTCACACTCTGCTGCTGCTGATCTCCCCTCCCTCACTAAAGAGGGAACCTCTTCCATAAACTCCAACTAGATGCAAAAATTAGGACATTTATATTCTGGATCTCACCCTCAGTATCTGCCTGTAAGACTGGCTGGACATCAGCTTCCATTACCAACCTATTCACACATGAATACCACCAGCACCAAGTACTTGGAGTTAACCTTTGATTCTGAGCAGGGCCAGGCAGCACGAGACAGATGGGATGACTGGTATTACCTTCCCTCGTACATCTGGGTTACTCCTGCCATTGGCATGTTGGGGCAGTGAATGAAAAAAATGAATATGGCCAGCAGACTTGACACTGTGCAAAGCAAACACAGTTTGATGATTCCTGAACAGCGGAGTTTAAATTTATTCACAAGGAATCCTCCCAGGAATGTGCCTCCCCCTCCAGCTGGCACGACCAGATAACCTGCAAAAAAATAAAAAGAAAAGAAACAAGCAAGTTTAGAAATGTCAGCAAGGAATTGTCATGTCTGAAAACATTAACTGCAGTGTGTCTGCAAGAGAATAACACCCTGGCTGCTGCGTGGCTTCTTGGTGGCAGTTCAGAGGACTTTGCTGCAGTAAGTGGTCCTCTATAACAGCTCGGGTAAGGTGCCAAGAGCCTGGGAAGGCAGCTTTCCCTAACCAGAGATCTTAGATTCTCTGAGGAGCACATCGTATTGATGATTGTTGGACATCACTTCTTCAGTCTATGATATGGCAGCTAAGTGAGGATCTTCTCAGTTCCAGGATGCTGACAAAACTAAGTCCCCAAGTTCTGAGGAGGCTCTGAGTAACCTGCTCTAGTTGAGGATGTCCCTGCTCGCTACAGGGGGGGTTGGAGTAGATGACCTTTAGAGGTCCCTTCTGGCCCAAAGCATTCTATGATTCTATGACACTCCCTGGTAGGGGAAACACTGAGTTAATGCTTTTGGGTAATGCACTAGAACAGCAGGCTACAGTTATTTTGCCTTCCTCTAGAGGGTAACAGATGGCTACAGAAGAGACACGTTTCTTCCTGATGCCAGTAGATACAGCTCTGCACACTCAGTGCAGATGTGCTGATGGGAAACAATCCTATCTAATAGCTGAAGATGAGAACCTCTCTGTAAATGAACTACTAAGAGTCTTCCTCTCCATTCCAAATGAGCTACAGCACTTTTATATTTGTAAGCAAAAACAGAAAAACGTGGCAAAACCCTGTTTTTCTTACCAAAGAAGGTAGCAGCTTCAGAGGCACTTAAACTAAACTGAGACTCCAAGAACTTGGGTCCAAATGTGGACATCCCAGCAATGAGGGTGGCTTCAGTTGCTCCTGCTAAGCAGAGGAAGATGAAGGTGGGGTTCTTCAGAAGCAGCAGTACTGATCTGGGAAGGACAAATATACTGGAATTGAATCACTACGGCATATTTTGATTTCAGATCTGTCCCCTATCTTCAAATCAGAAGGATCATATGGAAGATGAGGCAGCATCCCACCATGCTGCATCTCTTCAAAAGGAAAAACAAAAAAGGGACCTAATCTGGGTTTGAAAGAGCAGTGAGTTCTGCCACTTACACTTGTTGAGTCCCACCAGCTAAGGAAAGATGTTGAGGACACCCTCACCTCTCCTCTGTACCTGCACAGAGTAGATGTTGGTACTCTGGGAGAGACAGTCTCTATTGCAGCTGAAGATCAACAGTCTGTCCTTAAAATATCCTTTCAAGGTTTTATTGGTCCCTGATGGCAGGGACCAATATTTGGGCTACCAACTCAAATGATTAAAAGGAGGGAACAAAGTTGTGTTATATCCCCAGGTACGCACATGCTACTCACATGCACCCACATCCTCATGAGAATTACAACCTCTGGTAACCAGGGATGGTCTGCAGCTCAGGGGAAATACCAAACAAGCCTTTCTGTATGGAGGAAGCACCTCCAAGACACCTTTATATCCCACTGAAAAACAGAAAGCAACCTTTCTCCCACATTCTAAGCCCAGTTTACTTTAAGCTTGACATAGAAGTTGAGCAAAACCACTTTCATTTCAACCCGCACGGATTTAGTAGAGAGCTGCAGATATGCCTGAAAAATTGCCATGTGTCATTTATAAGCAGAAAGATGATCCAGAAGTGATTCCATCTCTGAGACACAGAAAGGCCCTCGGGCACAAGGGATGGTCTCAATTATCTCTCACTATCTCGGATATTGGACTAAGAAAGTTGATGCTGCTTTGCAGGGAGCGTTTTGTAACAAGCTTGAAACTCTGCCGTGTGACTCTCCCCAAGCTGAGACTGGACCAGTACCACAGATCATCCTGTTTCTGAGACAGGCTCGACCCCATCATCCCACAGTGATGGCAGTGATGGGGATGCCGTGGGAAGGTCTCTGAATTGAAAGGCACAGTCACTTAGAGCTACTGCTTCGGAGGAAATGTGTAATCAGAGAAAACCTAATATAGTACAACTGGCTGAGAGACGTGCTGGGCTTAGCATCAGATTTATGCAACTTTAGCCACATAAAGTGGGGAATTTCATTATACCAGAAGAACAAAGCAGCTGAAAGACAGAAATACCACACATTCCTACACCTTGATTATAGGGGGCTTTATACCAACCATTGTCTAGCTGTTGGGATTGGTTTAATTTATTAAACTATTTTCCAGGAATGATCTTTTCAATCGTGCTTTTTTTTTGAAGCAATAAAAGTCTAATCTTTCAGCAAGGAAATGCTTCTTGTGGACCTCGTGGCTGATGTAGGAATGGTACAATGTCTTCACCTTTTCACAGTTTGAGAGAAAGAGGGGAGGTGTTCCCTGGCACTAGCATGACTTCGTGCCTGTTGGCCACAGATTTCAGGTTAGACTTGCAGGTAAGAAAATGCAGAGGAACTCCTTTCATCACTTAGAGTAAGGATTTACTCATTTAATTTAATCTGTTTGTAGAGAGAAGATGTCATTGTAAGGAGCTACAGCATAGAAAACACTACCAAAGTCAACACAGACCTTTTCATTACTATCAGAAGGATTTTAATCACACCCAGAAATACCTAAGTCCTGAATAGTCTTGACTGTCCTCAGCTCTTACAGCCAAAGGGATTTCAGGAAGCTCAGCACTGCCAAGAGAAGAATCCCATCATCTCTAAAAGCCTGATCCTGCAAGTCTTTACTGATATGGGTGCACACAGCTGCTCTTTCCTCGGCTAATGGTGCTGCTGAGTGAGCTGGGACCACCTGTACAATCAGCCTGCTCCTCTGAGAAACACCTGCATGCCCAGGACATCCCAGACTGTAACACAGTACAGCCACAAGCTAATGAGCTATTAGCTATAGATGGATATTTATGCCACCTCAGAGCACATGAACAGTGACTTTTCCAGCACAAAGTGGCACCATCAGCACCACCATGGGAACGGAGGGCAGCACGTACACCCTGCTGGAACAGAAACCAACCTCCCTTCGCAACGCACGGAGCCGTAGTAAAGCCATGAGACAAAGTGAAGCCCCACCCTGCCACCAAATGCAAGAGGGGTGAGTGAAATATTGACCATAGCTTCTCGTGTTGAAGATGACAGACTGACAGACCAGTGAGTGATCCTCACAAACTCTGTCCCGTAGCTCACTAGGACAAAGCCTCCTCTCCTGGCACAGCTCCACGTGTCTCCAATTTGAATCCCTCTGCACTGAGAGCAGGGGTTATTTCACGACAGCAATCATATGGAACCAGAGAAAGGAAAATGCTATTTTGTCAGGACCTTTCAACCCAAGAATTAAGAGAAAAGTCTCTTCAGGGCAGAGGATTAAGCTGTATGGGCTGCATTCCTGTAAGCTCCTGCTCCTAGGCAGCACTGTGAATACAGCAATTCATTAAACTCACTTACAAAGGACCTGCTGGCATGGAATAGCATTTTATTTCATCACTATTTCTGCTTATCTTTGTGAGACTCTTACTGTCCATACTGTGAGAAATTGTGTTGCACCCTATCCCTTACGAAAACAAAAGCATCAGTGTCCTTTGGCTTCACTCTCCAGCCTGGTCCACGTGTCCCCAGGAGCTGCACACACAGATGGGATCTCCTCTTTAATGCAAGTTTCCAGAGCAGCAAGCCTTGAAGGCACTTCCCTTTCATTAATCAAAAGCAGGGAAAACAAAAGTCTGTCGGATTTTTGCTTTCAAACGAAAACCACGCTAAGGTCTGGACTAATCTGTATTGTTTGATATGAGTTGCTCACCTACAGGTACTTCTTCTTCAGGAAGGAATGGTGGCAGAAGATGCTTGTGGAGGAGGGCTGCCTCTGTACCTGCTGTCAGCCAGCCTCCACTGAGAAACTGGGGGAGCTTTGATCCAGATAAGCAAGAAAAGCATCAGCCACTGCATTTCACCCCTCTCTGCTACCCTGTTTGTGTTGGTTCTAGTCATAGCCTTATCATTATTTAAATGCAGGTTTTGAATTTAATTTCCGTGCTGGGAATAAGCTGTGACCTCGGAAAATGGCACCCAGTCAAGAATGCCATTTAATAACAGTATTGAAATCTGTTCAATGTAATATTCATCATAAAACTGCCTTAACCCCTGATAAACTTCCTATGAAGTCTTCAAGCCTTCCAGACCAACGCGAGCAGTTGCATTGACACAACACAGAGCAACTGGCTGCTGAAAACTCCTGTACTGAGCACCTGTTTCAATCCTCCTCTGCCACCACAAAGGCAAACACCACAACTGAGGTTCAGAAGGAACTGCTGGCAGCAGCACAGGGGTTTGGCAACACTAAGGGTTTGCCTTTGCACGGAGCAGCTGTCGCACATGGATGCAAATTCCTCCCTAAGAACAGTCCCCAGAGGAATAACAAAAAGAAAAATCCCCATATTGACCACAAGCTCTGGAAGGAATTGCTACCCAGACGTTTCTGTGGCATCCAGAGCTTGCACACCAGCTAAACCCAAGCTGCAAAGAAAGCAGCACCTTCCCCCTGCCCTCTATTTCAATACAACTCAACACTCCCCCCCACCCCCCCCAAATCATAAAAGATTTCTAAGATCCATAGCAAATGTTTCCAGGTTAAAAGACTACATTTTAATTTGGCCTCTCACTTGTTCCCAAGCTCCCTTTAAACCATTTTCTACTGTTTCTTTTGCTGCAAGTGTGCTCGCCCACGCCACAGAGCCGAGCACCAGCTGCTGTGTCACTGCTTTGCAGGGGAGATAAGAAGTAGTAACACATAAAAGGTGGCTGGAAGATGCAAAGGCAAAAGAGATAAAAAAAAAGGAAACTAAGAATAAAAGAGAAAGGGAATTGAAAGTTCCAGTGCAGGATATCTTGTTCCCTGGATTTGGAACAGAGCTGTAAGAGTTGGGGGTTTTGTTTTCTCTCTTTTCTCATTAAAAGGATGAAACAGGAATCTAAGACAAGCAGAAATAGAGGAAAGGAAGAAAAGCCCCAAGAGGATGGAGAGGAGGAGATGCTGGACAACACCCAGTTGGGTTAGGTGAGGCCAGACACAAGCAGACAGGAGGAAATAATGCTGCTGGGGAATGGGAATGAGGTGGCAATGCCTGTGCATCTCCTATCACCTAAACACTGGCACTGGGCCACTCTTGGTGAAACTTGGTATGTTACATATGACTACAGGTGATCTTCACATGTGAACATGAGCTCCTGAAAACCACAGACAGGACCAGCCACTTGTCCCCTGCTCTCCCAAACGATCCCCAGCACAATTTCTAGTTCAACCCATTTGCCAAGAGCCCCCAAGCACTGACAGGACCAGGCACTTTGCAACCTTCTCCACGAGAAAGAGCCATCACTACCTTTGGAGATGGGCAAAACCTTTTAGCTACCATCACAGAAAGCAAGCTCAGCTTGGGCCCATTGTTTTCACTTCTGGGAAGGGCTCCCTGAACCTCAGGCATAGGGTGGTTTTCTCACCGAGGCAGATCTTTAACTGTTTTCCCAAAGTCTGGATCAGATGCTTTTTTGTGGCTTCCATCCTTTAGCTGATGAGCCTCTGACACCCTCATCACGATATACCGCTGGGATCCTGAAAATGAGAGGCAAATGGGAACAAGGAGCACGTGAGACAGGAGATGTGGATGGCACCGAAGCAGCGGATTTGCAGGGGGGAAAGGCAACGTGACATCCTCCCTCTGCCAGTGGCTGAAAGAGAGGAGCAGGAAAACAGGCAGCTGGGAAGCCACTGGGGTGAAATCCATGTTGGAATTACAATTTAAACACTGGGAGCTCTTCCTCTATCCCTATGTCCCCAGCTAAACACCTGCATCAGGGTGCAAGCCCTAAGGTGAGAGCGAGTACCGTGCGGTCCCATCCCGTTACCTCAAGCCACGAACCTGGGAGGCGCTGGGGGTAGCCCAGGATGGGGATGGAAATGAGGAGAGAGGCTGCTCCAGCCCCGAGGAAGCCGATCCACCATGCCCCCACCCACAGCGTGTTCTCCGGGGCGATGTCGATCCTGTAAGAAACAAACAGAAGGGACAGAAAGGAGAGAGGCGGCGGTTTGGGATGGAGCGGGACAGCTCGCTGTGCCCCTCGCTGAAGCTGGCAGGAGCTGGGGGGACATGGTGGGGGGATGTCAGTGAAGGAAACCGAGCTCTGCCCTCTCCCATTTTGGGGATGACACGTCCACCATCCCTCCTGCTGCCTGCCTTACTGAAGAGCACAACACTTAACCAGTCCAGGTTATTATTATTACAGCATCTAATTCTTCTTTAGATTCACATCTCCCCGTTTCATTTGCACTTTCAGGGTTGCTACAATCCTTCAATCTTTTCTCCACCCCAGTGCCACGTTTTGCAAGAAAACTGGTGGAAACAACCCATTCCTTCCCACAGAAACCCCTTTCCCCCATTTTAACCCAGTCATCTGCCAAAGAGCCTGTAAGGCGATAAGAATAAATTACAAATGCTACAAAGCAAAGAGGGACTGAGCATCCTGGCCGAATGACTGGGAGGCTGAGCAGCACTGCTGGTAACGTTGCCTCACCAGGGAACTCATTCAAAAAATTCACCTGCTGCTCACAGCCTCATTAGCACAGGCAGTGCAGCGTGAGGAAGGATCCAAGCTGACAGGTTTGTCAGCAGTTTTCTTCCAGCAACAGCCCCTGCCCCACAGAAACACCACTGAATATGCTTGAGCATGTTTCCACCCAGTCACTAGGTCATTTCTCCAGGTTATTAGAATTATTTTTTTTTATTTATTTATTTACCCCAAAGGAAAGATATAGCACAAAGGAAAAGGAACAAGATTATTTTTTAGCAACTTACTCTCTGCCAATTTCAGTATAAATATTTAGAAACATTCCTCCTACCAGATAACCCGCTGCAGGCCCAAGGATTGCAGCAGTGTAGAAAACAGCTGAAAGTGAAAACAAGTAGTGTCAGAGAACCAGCAGCGTTTCAGGCAAGGATGCTGCCAGTGCCCCAGCATCCCCCACCCTGCCACAGCCTGATCCCCTCCTAGATCTGAGATGCTCATCATCCTGTCACCTTTCTCCTCCATCTCCCTAAACCACTGAGAAACCCAAGCCAGACAGCTTTAACAAGTTTTCATCTCACACTCATGTCCCAGGGAAACTTTTTTGTCCAACCTGGGAATTTTTAGAGCATGGGCAGGCAAAATTGGTTCAGTGGAGAACTATATTTATCAGAGATGCAGCTGACCCCACTGCCACATCCCGGCCACCAATGTGATGAGCAGAGACGTTGTCTCCCCGCTGACCATACGGCACCACTGGCACTTATTTTGATTTGCTGACATGGGAAGATCATCAGCTTTTTTTTTGCCAAGAAACGCGGGGCCAGATGATCCTTGAGGTCCCTTCCAGCGTGGGATTCTATGATTCTATAAACTTACTGATGATCTCTTTGTGATTTCCTTCTCTCCCTGCACAGCCTTCTGATACCACAGTATGGGCAAACTGCTAAATTATGAAATTGCTGGAAAGGTCACCCTTTTTAGCAATTTCACCCAATAGGATTGTCAGTATTTAGCAATTGCTGAGCCATCCGTGATACAGAGCATAGGAGCATGCTGAGCCTCTTCTTTTGGCCGTGCTTTGCACCAGCAGCAGCTGCACAGCCCAGTGACTGTCCCTGCTGTGCTATGGCACTAAAGGGGTGATGTCCCCTCGCACAGATGGTTTATGGCCTCATGGTTGTTTGCCAGAGATGCTAATGCCATACACGTGCTGGGGCACGCTGGAGGGCTGGCTGCGTGCCGGGAGCAGGAGGCACCTCCTGATCTGCAGGGCATGTGCTGCAGAAGTGAAAACACCCAACTGAGCTTACAGTTCCTGCTTGTAAACAATCAAAACCTCCCCAACAGCTGCCACGTCCCTCCGATTACCACCTTGCCCGTTCTCAGGAACAAAAAGACTGGGAGCACCTCTTGTGAAACCGCTCGGTGTGGCTTGTTTGGTGCCAAGGCAGATGGACTGACTCTCCCTCCCATCACCCAGCCCGTGGGGCTGAGCTGCCCCTCCGGCTTGACTCACCAATGTACACAGGGGAGTAGTTAGTCTTGACGTTTTCATCTAAATAGGTGACGCCGAGTGTGTAGAGCGGCGTGGCTCCCATCCCGTGCAGAAACTGCCCCAGCATGAAGACAAATCTGTAGCTGGAGAGGCTGGAGGCAGCCTGGGCACAGGGGAGGCTCTGGTTCCCTCCGCAGACTCCCAGCTCCGCCGCCGAACGTGCCTCGTACCGTCCCGTAGTGAAATGGGGCAAGGCAAAGAGCAGGGAGCCCAAGCCCATGACCAGCACACCCCAACCGAGCCATCGCGGCTTGTGGCCGTTCCCCCCAAAGTAGCTGACAAAGGTCAAGCAGACGCACGCTGCGATGTCGTAGGAGCTGGCGATCAGCCCGCTCTGGTAGCTGCGCAGGTCGAAGCGTCGCTCGATGGAGGTGATGACCGTGTTGATGAAGCCATTCACTGTCATGCCTTGCAGGAAGGAAGCCACGCAAAGGAAGAACAAGACGCCCTTGGATGTGTTAAAGAGCTGTAAGCACCCGGGGGTGAACCCCCCCCAGCCACAGGCCAGTTCCTCCCCTTCGGCCGACACGTATTTAATCCCTTTGCCAAACTGGGTCTCCTCCTCTCCCGGGGTGCTGGAGCAGAGGGGCTTGGCACATGAATCGGAGGGGCTGGGTGCACCAGAGGACACTGTGCCGTTGCTCAGAGGGGTGCCACAGGCCTCCCACCCACCCAGGGTGTCAAAAGTCTGTCCAGCCTCGCCAGGAGGAGGAGATGGGCGGGAGAAATCGAGCGTCTGAGTGAAACAAAAGCCATTTTCTCCGGTTGAATTCTGGGGCATGGCCATGAACAGGAACACGGAGCCAAGCGGTGGGTCGAGGTGGGGCTGGTGACCGGGGTGGATTCACAAGGCAGCGAGGACCTGCCTAGCCAGAATTTTTGGCGTTTACATCGGTGGGAAGATGGCAAAGGTCTGAGCCAAGACCATTCTGATCTGTGAAGAGAGAATTTTTACACATGCCTTTACATAAAACCATGTTCAAAGCCCTCAGATATTGTTCCTTTATTTTTTGTTCTTAATTAGCATTAGTATTTCACTGTGCAGTTCAGCTGGATCTGCACCCTCCACCATAGGCTGTGTTAGTACCTCATGTATCGGGGCACTATTAACATCACAGAAAAGAGCAAACCATTCAAGAGCATTAAAA
This sequence comes from Megaceryle maxima, assembly GCA_024605025.1. Lineage (NCBI taxonomy): Eukaryota > Metazoa > Chordata > Aves > Coraciiformes > Cerylidae > Megaceryle > Megaceryle maxima. Next base: position 7,066 of record JANHGN010007616.1, on the reverse strand, counting down.
AAACCCACCTCTCAAGACAGTCTCCCTGCCAGACGAAGCCTTTTGTCCCTCCCCTCAAAAAGATCCTGGTTTGACCCTCACAACCTCTGTCCCTCTCCTTCCCCCTGCAGAGAGCAGCATCCGCAGCTACAAGTTTCCCCACTGTTAAAAGTCCTTTGCTTTCTCTTCCACACTCTGCCAGTAACAGTTTATAATTATCCTGAAAAGTTTCCACAGTCAGATTGATTTTATTCCAAACCCTCAGATCTGTTTACAACTATTCAGTAAAATCCTTTCTATAACTAATTAGACTACATGCCATTTCAGAGCGAGCTGGAGGGCAGAGGCAGCTGACTCTAACCTGATTACAGATGCAGGCTGCCTTCTTTCAACCCTTTCCCGTGCACCACAGCACCTGATCGGGCCAGCAACCAAGGGTGTTTTGTCATAAATGCCTCAGTTGAACTATAAATGGTAAAGAAAATAAGGTTTTCCCTTGAGTACTGGTCTTCAATACACAAGAAGTGCTAGGCGGGAGCTGTTTTACCAGAGAACATCTTCAAAGTATCCTGTATTTCCCAATATTTTTTTGCCAATATCTGTTTGAGAGGCTCCTGTAAAAATCCTCCTCTTGAGATGGCAATTGGCCTCACCAGCAGGGAACTGGGAAAAAGGGCATCTGTTTCTCCAATAAAATGAACCGTGTTGAGATGGCTGTAACCTGGGAGTATTGCAGCCTTTGGTGTAGAAATTAACACTCCTCTGTGTGTTGCTGGAACAACCTATTGACATTTGCTTGGTAGATAACGATGTGCACCAGCACTGATGTGAGTCCCTGTACTGGCAGCTCTTGCAAGCACTGGGGCAGGAGAACTTGGCCGAATGTGATGCCTAGAGCAGCATCAAGGTCTTCCTTCCACCCCAGAAAGGCAGAGGACAGACCATATTTGATCAGACCATACTTGACCCAGGCTTGATGAGGCTCTGAGCAGCCTGACCTAGTTGGAGATGTCCCTGCTTATTGCAGGGGGGTTGGACTAGATGACCTTTAGAGGTCCCTTCTAACCCTATACATTCTATGATTCTATACATGCAAATAGATGTTCAAGATCAGCACAGTAATGTTACAACAGATCTGGTCCTTGAGGTAAGTTCAACAAGTTAGATCCATCTTTTGTTGGTAAATAATTCTATCTTAATTACTCTGTCTGGGGAGCAGAGTGCACAGAATATTTCAGGGTCCAGATTTTAGTAGGAATTTGATGATTGTGCAGGGGCGGGGTGAGCTTGGCACCCAGAAGGACACTGCTTTTCAGATCCACACAAGAATCCCCCAGGTAATCCAACAATGCTTTGGATGCAAGGTTCTATTTTTTTCACCTTTTTGTTTCTCCAATGTCCTTATGACTCTTACAGCTCCAAATCGCTTTTCTCATCTATGGATGCAATACTGGAAATGATAAGTAAGAGTTCTTTAGTACTCTATTAAAGTCAGAAATGATGCTCAGGTACTGGATGAGGCCCTAAAGGGCAGAGCTGTTGATGTCAACCCAGTCTAAATCCAATGTGCCTTCTTCACAGGAGCTGATTGACTTTAGCTGCACACTTCCCACATCCCATGTAAGTCTGTCATAAAATTTGACTGCACTGGTGCAGTAGGTTACTTGCTTGGGGACTGATTCTGCTGTCACTGATTTCAGTCAACAGAAAAAGCCTATCTCTGGTAGTTAGCTGATGTGACCAGGAGCCAAGAGCTCCCAAACTGCCACATCTTCACCCTGGAGGAAACACTTCTACTGCCTCTTTACCAGAAGTGTGGTATCTCCTTTGATAATTCATGAATAGATACTAATATTTCATGAGTCAGGAAAGAAATTACAGCTTTTCATTAAAGTTTTCTTTTCCTTGAAGAAGCAGGAGTCTGGGCTACTGGATCGAGGTGACCACATCACCCTCCCCTTCAACTTTGGTCACCCTTAATCCTACTTAACAGGGTGAGACATTTCCAAGGAAGCAACCAGTCTTTCCTCCAAGCAGCAGATGCTTCCCCACGCACAGAAGCCTTCTCTGCCCCAAAGCTCACATCCTGGCCATCTCCCAGGGGACCTGGGCTACTGACGTGTACCCAGGTGCTGTGGGCAGGAAGCCTATCCCTGCTCAGTGCTGCAGGAAGCCTATCCCTGCTCAGTCCTGCAGGAAGCCTATCCCTGCTCAGTGCTGCCCACCAAGCTGCTTTTTACCTCCTGAAGCATTTGTAAAGTGACAGTGACACATTCACTGTGAATATTAACTTTCATGGGAGCCATATGCCACTTTAGAGGACAAAATACAATCTTTAAAGAAAAAAACCCAACCAACCTCACGGACTTCCTAATCATTCTTATTCATCCCAGCCATCCATTTATTACTTCCCATTCATCTCGGGGTTTAATGACTCAGCTGGTGATTTCTTGCTTACATTGAATCAGACCCAATGCTATTATCTCGCAGCTCATTTTGCTGCAAGATTTTAACTCAATTTTTTTTCAGCTGTACAGCTGGTTCCAGACTGTAAAGATCACCAACTCAAAGCAACAAAAGTAGCACAGGAATGAGAGCATATGATTTGTATTTTGCGATGAAATCTGTAAAAACTCCCAGCCTCCCCTAATATTTAGCATTAAATTATAGTAAAACTTGCAAGCTTTTCATCAGGTGATCATTTAAAAAGTCACAGGACCAATTAAAAACATTTTGTGTCTCTGACGAGGGCTGTGGTTAGATTAATGTTACAAATTGACTCACAACTGACATGCAAAATAATCCCATTTGCTGAAGCATGCCCAATAATAGTTAATCTTCCCTTTCACTCTATGGTTTTTGACTTTTATAGGGCATTACTGTGGCAAACAACATCTATTCATAATTTCTGCGTTCCATAGCTGAGCACAGTTTATGGCTTATGAGCAGACAATCATTTTTTCAATTCTATGGCATACACAGAGATATTTGCTAAGGCATGGGGATGGAAGATTAAAAAATGATCAGAAAATATACTGTAAACCAGGGAGGAGCAGCCTCAGGTCTCAGTTATTCTCCTCCACGTGCGAGGGAGCCTGACCTGACTAAACAGACACTTTGAATTTGGGAAAGCCCACATCCAAGTACCAAGCTCATGTTACTGCAGAAAGGGACAAATCCATCTGGGTTTGGACATTTAATTTCTCTCAGTAAGACATACTGAATATTTCTCGGGTAGTTTGGCTTTAGAGGATTATCAGTATTACTTCTGTCGTGGCTGATAAACACCATATGGATCAAGTGTAATCCACTTGCTAGTTTAGGAACGGGGAAGCCTCCCAGAAGTAAAATCAATCCATGTTCCAGTCCTGAGAACGGGACTTGTCCTCAGGGTACTGGTTCAGTTAAAGGGAGATAAAAGTAAGCCCAGGCTGACTGCGTTGTTCATATGCAATATTGAATTGTTTTCCTGGCAGCTGAGGAACTTTACCCAGCTCACACAGTGTGAACCTTGCATTTTTTAGCATGCTTTTAAAAAGCATCCCTTTGGTTCAGCATTACGGAGGATGCTGCTATTGCTGGAGGCAGCATCAGGACCAGCCTGGAGCCTTTCGTAAGCAATTCCTACAGGAACAGCATCATCCTGCACACACGGAAACGTCTCAGGAAGGAGAAACACACCTAAAAAGCAGACAGCTGACCACACACCCAATGCTGTGCTCGCCATCAGTGCTGCAGAAACAGCTGAAGTGCAGGGGAGGAGGTGTCCAGAAGCAGAGAATGAAAGGAATATCCTGGCCCACTCCTCATGTCGGAGATGTGTTTTTACTTGGTTAGTCCCACTGGAGTCTGAAGTGTGGAAGAGAGCAGTAGAAACTGGCTTTAAATTATCACATGAGCAAGGACACATGTATAATTAAATAAATTCCAAAGAGAAAAGCTTAGCACTCACAAATCCTTTGTATGTTTTCCAAGCACTTCCCATTCGCTGGCAAATTAATGCAATACTACGCAAGAAATCAGGAAGGTGGCTTGGAAAATTTTCAATTAGCTGCTTGAAAATGCTTTGAAGACAAATCTAGCCAGATTTTCTGAGCTTACTTATTTGTTCCAGCTTATCTGTGCAAATACAATTGGCTGCAGCTGCCCTAGACCATCTTTAAAAACTTCCAGTCCCAGTGCACAGAGCGGATCGAACCAAGCCATTATATTTTGCCACAGCAAAGATTAGGCAGACAAAAGGCTGTGTCATGCTATAATAGCTAACTCCCTCTTCCTACTGTCCCTCCTGCTTTACTATTTTTTTCCTACCCAGAATTTTGATCAATGGTGAGAAGGTTTTCAAGCTGACACGGTATTGTGCTCTTCAGCCATGGCTACCGCCCAAGGAGCTGGGTGTCTCTGTGGCTCTTCCAGTTTTCCCAGTATTTAGCCCTGCCCACATCATGGTGTTATTTTCCATCATTTGGATTCTTATAACCCATTTAAGGATGTTCAATACTCAGGATAATGTTTCTGCATGAGCCATTAGTCAGTGCTTTCCCAAAATTACCAGTTAGTTTCTATAGCTATCCCTTCTTTGCTTCCATGCAGAAGATGCAGATTCAGGCAAATCCTTTATAATATAAAAAATGAAACTAAATGAGCAAAACCCAAATGAAGAATGCTAGACAAGATTCTTTGCTGCTTCTAAAGATAGAAGCAATAAAAATGCCAAAAAATGCAATATCCTGTGTTACACAACGCAAGGATGCTGAGTACAGGATAAATATAACAGAATAATGCTGACATCTACCATGGTTTACAGGAACTTTTTCACCCTCCTGGTTTCATCAGTGCAAAGGTAAAAACAAAAAGGGAAAACCAGAGGAAACGATACCATGAAACTCTGTGGAAGCCATACCACAAGAAGATGAATTTGGCACACATAGTATGCGAAGCCCACAAATAATATGTTGTAGGTGGTGTGTTATTATACAGAGTACCATATCCTGCTCAAAAACAGAGGGCAACAGTCATTGCTGGAGTAGCAAAGCATTTCCACAGGCTTTTCTCTTACATCACTGCTGGATAACAGCCTTTTCATTGAGATATCTCTCCTGCCTGGCTTTTTTTTTTCCCACTGAATGATCAATTCATGTGTTAGACCAAACTACAGGCTATCAGGAATCTATTTTTGGCTTCATCATCAGAGCAAAAGCAGAAATGCAGTTGGGCTTGGAGCCAGAACTATTTATACCCCAACTCGGACCACTACCCTCCTTTTTACTGTCAGTCATTCAATCCATGATTTCTGCTGCAGCATGGGAAGAAATCTATGTGAGACCTGGTGCTGTAAAGGAGAGATCTGGCACAGGGCATAGCCTCCATGCTGTCCCTTTTACACTCTAGGGGCAAAGGGGGTTGGACATCATCATCCAAATTATCTAGTACTTCATGTTTCCCTGAGAAAAATGGGGTTGGGTGCCTTCCAACCCCTCTTCTCCATGGATTTTTGGGGAAAATCATGTACTACAAGGTCATGTTCTACCAGCCAGTGACAGTTTTTAGCTTGAGCTTTCTATGACAAGTTCTCCAGCTCAATCCTATGCTGGTGGGCTGGATGCCCACCCATTCCCCTCTCAAACAGACAACACAAAGCTGACAGGAGCACATGAGAAGAGCTAAATGCTTCACAGAAAAAGAAACTTGCTGATTATCAGCATCCCCTGCAAGCATCACCATCCTCAGTGAGCACAGGAGTCCACAAGATGGGCAGAGGGTAGAAACACTTCATTAGGCAGGACCATGAGAGACAGAAACGACAGGAAGGATTCAGCTGATGGAAGAGTATTTCCCACACAAGCCCACTTTATGTTTTTCCCCAGATCAGCAAGTAAAAGCTTCCCCAAACAGCCCCCAGAGCACAAGCTCACTGGTGCACACCGCTTAGCCTGGATCTTGTTTAACATTCACTGATGCTCTCTAATCCTCTTAGGTATTGGTCTTGAGATTCCTGCCAAGCACGGGAACAGCACAGCCTCCCAGACAGCACTTAAATGAACTCTCTGCTTGAAACGGGCCAGTTTGCAAAATACAGTAGAACTCCAGCTGTTCATTTTCTTGGTTAACCTCAGATTAGCACCTCGAAAGTCACTACCACAGGCAAAATGCAGTTAAAGAACCCCAATTTCTACCCCTCAGGTGACTCCCTAGGAAGTCATTCTGTATTAAACCTGGGATTTCTCTCTCTTAATTAGTTGTTTAAAGTTAAGCACCTCATCTGAGTTAGACATTCCTATTGTCTCTCTGTTGCCTGCTGCAAGGAGATCACCACATTATCTACAGCCCTCAAGCCGACTCCACAATCACTATTTTGTGTGCAGATATGATCTGGAGCAGGAATGGGCACATAATCATATTTCTGTTGGATTAGCCAAGCATATTACCCTGAGCTTACTCTGGCCTCACATTGGCTACTACAACACAAACAATATTTGATCTAGCACAAAGCCAGATGGTGCAAAATTAACCCTTTCAGCACAAATCTGATGTGACACAGGGGAGTTTGGACAAGATGAGTGTGCAGGCTCATGTAGCTGTAGGTTTTCTGACTTGGGTGTTTGCAGCTTCTAAACTGACACCAAGAACTCCCCATCCGCTCGCCAAAGACGCATGAGGAATGGCAGCGTTAGACAGGAGCTGTTGGAGGACAGATTTACTTGGAAATCTGAAAACTGCTTTCAAGAGATTCCTGCTTCCACACAGCAGCATTGCTGGGGTTTCCATTTCTGGCTCAGGAACTTTTTTTCTTTTCCTTGGTAAGGACCTGCTCGCATCCTACAGCCCCCATGAAAGTGCTGTGAGAAACGAGCACAATGGGATAAGCTTATCCTTGGTTATCAGCTCGAACAAGGTCACTGAGGACTGATTTTTGATCAGTGCTGCCTAAGAAATGATGGGCCTGATCCTGCCATCGCTGCTTACCCATGAGCAGCGTTTGCTCACAAAAGGCATTCGAGCGTGGTTCCCAAGATTGCTCACAGAGGGTAAAAGGTAATTCAAGGGGAAAAAAACATATATATTGTCTGGTTTGTGGTGGTAGAGA
>JANHGN010007615.1:129538-149180 GCA_024605025.1 Megaceryle maxima | reverse complement strand
TGTTATATTTCATTACATTTCTCCCCACCCAAGTCTCCAGCCTGTCCAGGTCTCACTGGATGGCAGCACAGCCTTCCGGTGTGTCAGCCACTCCTCCCAGTTTTGTGTTGTCAGCAAACTTGCTGACAGTGCACTTTGTTCCCTCATATAAGTACTGGTCCCAGTACTGACCCTTGAGGGACTTCTCTTGATACAGGCCTTGAGCTTTATGTTCTAGAGGTTAAACAAAGGACCTTTGTCTTTTTATGACATGAGCAAAAAGGGTGCATGGGAAACGGAATACGTTAAAAACCTTTTATAAGGATATCAGATAGGAAAAAAAAGCTTTTTGTGAATAGGCTCAGGTTTGTCTGTGTTCTTCTTCCAGAATTGTCCAATGACTACTCATCAAACATTTCAGCGTTCACTTGATGGTTGCAGGTGAATTGTCCTCATGAAGAGCAGTTGTTTACCTTAAGAAATGCAGTTCTGTCTTTTAAGTACCTTCTACAGTTGTTTGTGGAAAAGCTGTGCTTAACCACCCTTACTGATCCCTCATCATCTCTTGTAGCAATGTTAAAAGCTGCTAAACCTGTTGACGTTTGTTTTTGCAAATGGTAATTGTTACCCTCTCTCCAAATTTTCTGCAGTTCAGCTGCGTGACTGCTCAGAGCATAGCTACATAAACAGCTAGCTTAATGTTTGGTGTAATTGAGAGAACATGTTTAAGAGAAGCGAAAGGAGAAAAAGTGACAGAGATTGGGAACCGTCTAAAACCCTTCTGCCGGTAACAGAAGGAATGTTCCCTGCCAGAATTGGAGAAGTTGAAGAGGTTCTTCTTGGCAGTTGCTCAATCCCAGTATTCAAACCAGAGACCTTGTGTTGTGTGTCCGACCAACATTTATGTGCTCGTGGTTGTTAGAAGGGTAAAAATATCTGATGTGGCCAAAACTATTGTTTTGTCATGTCTGCAAATTGATTACAAGGCAAGATTAACAACCAGTATCAGAAGCACTGCTTTTAATGGGAGGATGTTGCTCCTTGAGAATGAGAGCAATTAGTTTTTACAGTAACTGGAGTTCTTTGAGTGATGTTTTTTTTTTAAAGCAGCCTACATGTCTTTTCCCTTTACTTGCAGTGCTCAGGAAATAGCTGCCCTATTCAACTTAACATGTTCTTACCTACAGCCAGACTGACTTGTTCCTAAATCAGAAATATAAGGATTAATTTCTCACAAAGAGCAGGCAGGATCCTTTAATTTTCTCCTTTGGCATGCTATGTTGCTTTGGTTTTTTTTCTTAGAGGTGGTTTTCTCATTATCAAAATTATTCTTCTGAAAATGCAGTTTTAAGTTGTATTGTAGCAGACTTGAAAGAGAAAATGTGTACTGATTTTTTTTTTTAATGTACTTTTTTTATCACTTTGCTTTTTGTGTCAAAGCACATCAGCTTGCTACTTGCAAAGTAAAAGCACTGCAAAGCATGTGCTGAGTTCTACTGGTTTGATTTTACTCTCCTATTGTATGCATTTTTTTAATTTTTTCTTTTTTGTGAAACTAAGCATGTAAAATATGGGGTTTGCTATTTTAATGTATATAGATAGTGAATTTAATATGATTCAAGCTCATAATTTTATAATTTATATATTAGAATATATGGTTGCAAAGGCTAATTTCTGTTATTTCTTATAAAGTGGCACAGGATTCAGTATTCCAAGCAAGACTCATGAATATTTATTCAAGGAGATTTGTAGCCCTGTAAAATGCAATAAGCTAGCCCTTAATGACAATTTTGTGTAACATGCGTTTGGCAACATGTAAAAAAAAACCCTGCTGGCAATTCTGTGCATCATCTTTCATGCATATCTGTTCAGCTCTAGGGGCTTTTTAGCTCTGGAATTGAAAAGAGAAATTAGACTGACTGAGACCAGCATGCTGCAGTTTCTTAGTTTGTACTTGTACATTTCTCCTTATGTTCAGATTAGCTTAAAGCTCTAGCCCACTCTTTGCCTTTTGATGTAAGGCTTTGTTCTTTTTTTTCAAGATTGACATTCCCTCAGAAGTATTTTGAAATACATTTTTGCATCTTTCTGTTTAGGGTTGGTAGTTTTCATTAATCTTCCTGAGCTCTAAGGTGATTTGCTGAAATAATATTCCTGCTATATTGATTATCATTATAGCTGAAGAAAAATGTCAACAAAACCAATGTTATGATGAAGCCTTAAATTTACAGGTTGTAGCTCCTGCAAATGCAGTCTCTAATACTGATAGATGACCCAACTTCCAAATGAGGTTATCATAGTGAGTCAGCCAAGAGTACTGCTGCTCAGTTCATGGAGATTCTTTTGTTACACCAGGGATGCCTCTGCTGTCAGACTTCAAGCACTGAATGCTTCCTGCTGGTCCAACCCAACTTTTGTGAGATTTCTAGGAGCCTTTGATCGCAAGCTAACCATTCACAAAGAAATAAGTCCTCTGAGAGACTGACTTCCCTCTCTCTCTGGTGTAATTTTAAGTGACTACACTTAAGCTTGAGCTGGGACAGAGGCAGTAAAAATGAAAGGACAAAAGGTGGAGAGAGATTGGGGCCATCAAGCTTTGAGAAGTGAGAGAAGATTTAGGCTAATACATGCATACAAAGCTTTAAACATGTAAAGAGTCATAAAGAGTAAGGTTGATAAAATAGGTTATGCAGTGAAGCAACTGCACTTAGCACTTTATGCAATGAAAATTGTTTTCTCAGCATCACTGGCTTTGTGGAACGAAGGGATTTTTTCACAGTAAAAGTGTGAAAGGAAGATTAAGAAGGAAGATGATCTCCCTAAGACTCTTTCAAAGATCTGTTGTATCACCAGGGGAGAGGAAAAGAATAATCAGCAGCATTTAGGAGACTGGAGAGGAAAAAAAAAAAAAAAAAAAAAAAAAAGTAGTAAAGGGGCCAGGAGTGCTTCTGTATTATCTTGGTTGTCCTAACAGTTGACTTCAGACTCATCCCTTTGTCCTTTGGTAGCTGTGAATTAAGAGTTCGTGTCTTAGCCCTCTGGAGATGAATTTGGATAGAGTCATGTTAAACTTACAAATTTTTTTCAAAAAAAATGTAGAACAGTTTTTAAAAGTTTATTCTTTTTGTATACATAGAAAGTATCAGCTGAGCATTGCCATAGTATCTAGGAGTACAGTTGTCCAAAGGTTCTCCTATTTTATTTTCTAAATTTCAAGTAGTGCTGAGGAAAAATAGAACAAATGCGCTAATAAATGAAACTGAATTAAAATTGCTTCTTCCTTTCACAGTCCATGCTGTGGTTTGTTGTTGCAAACACTGCCTTTCTGTTTAGGTATATTAATACATAATTAGGTCTGAAAGAATATCAGGAAAAAAAAAGCAGCATTAGTGGTCTCAAATGTTCTTATTTAAGAAATGTTTGAATCTCTCTGATATGTAGGAACATAATGACTTCAGGAAGAGTATCTGAATCTGAACATACAGAGAGGGGGGTATCATCTACTGCTTGTAAAGGAAGTGCCTAAGTACTCCATATATTCACTGAGGAGGGGCAAGTGACAGGGACTTCTCTCCTCCTAAATTAGGTATGTAAACATGTGTAAAGCTTCAGATACTCCTCTTTTTCCATTTACCACATGGGAAACAGGTACTTCTTGGAGAGTTGCTTTATTAAGTACACTAGAATTCACGTATCTCTTGTGCCTAAGTTAGACTGGATTTTAGTTTTTATCAAAGAATCATAGAACGTTAGGGGTTGGAAGTGACCTCGAAAGATCATCTAGTCCAACCCCATTGCTAGAGCAGGATCACCTTGATCAGGTAATGCATCCAGGTGGGTTTTGAATATCTCCATAGAAGGAGACTCCACAACCTCTCTGGGCAGCCTGTTCCAGTGCTCTGAACTAGTCTGTGAACTAGAAGACCCTCACTGTGAAAAAATTTTTCCTTATGTTTACCTGAAACCTTCTATGCTCCAGCTTGTACCCATTATCCCTTGTCCTATCACTAGATGTCACTGAGAAGAGCCTGGCTCCATCCTCCCAACACTTGTCCTTTATTTACTTATAGCCATTATTGAGGTCATCCCTCAGCCTCCTTTTCTCCAGGCTAAAAAGACCCAGCTCTCTCAGCCTCTCTTCATAAGGGACATGCTTCACTCCACTAGTCCATGGCTCTGCACTGGACTCTCTCCAGTAGCTCCTTGTGTTTCTTGAACTGGGGTGCCCAGAACTGGACACAGTAATCCAGGTAGGGCCTCACCAGTGCAGAGTAGAGGGGGAGGACAACCTCCTTCAGCCTGCTGGCCATGCTCTTCTTAATGCACCCCGGATGCCATTGGCCTTCTTGGCCACGATGGTGCATTGTTGGCTCATGGTCATGCTCTTGTCCACCATGACTCTTAGATCTTTTTTCCCCAGAGCTGCTCTCCCAACAGATCAGCCCCCAGTCTGTACTGATACATGGGGTTGTTCTTCCCCAGATGCAGTACTTTACACTTGCCCTTACTGGACTACATTCAATTTCTCCCCACCCAGCTTTCCAGCCTGTCCAGGTCATGCTGGATGGCAGCACAGCCTTCTGGCATGTCAGCCACTCCTCCCAGTTTTGTATCATCGGCAAACTTGCTGATTATGGACTTCTTAAAAATAAATATATGTGAACATAACCTTTGGGCTTAGTGCCAAGCTAACTCCTGTAGTTTTTAGCAATGATTGAGTTGAAATCTTCTGAAAGAAAATGGTTTCCTGGACACACAAGAGGAATTGGCCAATTGTTTTGAGAGAAAAGGTGGATGGAAGTGAAGGAAGGCTGAGTTCAGTCCCTATTTCATAGAGTCTTCTGGGGATCAGGGTGAAACTCTAATTTAGCATAACTCTCATCCATCTTTCTGGACTTCTTTTTAAAGCTGTTTAGCTTGTTACCTCTGGATTTATTTATCTGTGTTTCTAGAGCACCAGGGAAGGGGAAGATTAACAATGTATAGCTGAAGAAAAATTATGAAAACTTGATCTTTTCCATTGTATTAATTTCTGCTTAATGCTGTTAGTGAGTTGGGAAGCTTAATTTAAAAGAAGATTTAATCTAGAAAAGTAAATACAATAGTATTCTGTAGTCACTTTGGCACCCTAGTGACAGCTTACACTATGTTTACACGCTGAGGCCATTTCAGTTCAAGTCAGTTATACAAAGTGAAATAAAGAAGATGAAATAAAACAGCAGAAGGCAAATTGACATATCTTGATTTTTATTATTGTATTATTTTTTCCTGAAGACTTACACAGCACATAGTTAATGAGGCTATAAATATTAGATGTTGAAAAATAGGAAAATTACAAAATAATCAATAGCAATATAAAGCTAATATCTTAAGTAGCAATCATGGACCATCACCAGTTCCTTTGATCATGGGGTCTATACTTCTGTTGTCTGGATATTTCTTACGTCACAGAGGTAGAAATGTGTAGCTTCTCAACGGTTACCTTAATCTGCCAAGAGTAGAATTTAGAATCGAAAGTAGACAGCCATTAGTCCATTGTGAATCACAATTTGAAGTAATTTACTTTTTTGGTTTTGCTTCAGATCATGTGTTGGGAATTTCTAGTTCCTGATCATAATATTAAGTGAAAGGTTGAATACAAACACAAGTGACCGAAAATAGGTTTATGCTGCTTACGGTAATGTGCTGGGGAGGGTGAGCAGGAAAGAGCAATGAGTAATTCTGTGGCTGCTACTTTTCTAACTGCTATAAACATGGATTTTTTTTGTCTGTCAGATGAACTTCATTTATCAAATATTAATAGGATTATTATGCAAATTATGTTAGTTCTGAAGAAAATTTCCTCATATTTTTCTCTTTTCTTAATGGAATATTGAGAAAAGCTATTAGTATAGTTGTGAAACAAGATGTTTAATGAAGCTGGAGGTATAAAGCTAAATTAAAGTGCAAGAGTAGAAGACATTTAGCCCAATAATTACCAAAGAAGACTAATATAAATATTGCATTAACTTGAAGTTCAGAGGCACTTTGGGGAAAAGCAATTGAAAAATATCTATTAAAATATTAACAGATTAATTTCTGCATACTGGTTAGCCTTCTAAACCTGATTTTCATTCAAATGTTAGAATCCTTAGTATAAAACATAACCTAACACTATTTGTGTGGATATTAGTAATATGTTTTGCTTTTCAGTTTGCAGTGGCTGTTAAGCTTAGTATTTCATAAGTTATTTTGATTATAACCCTTTTCTTCTTTCTCGTTCATAAACCTTCTGGGTTTGCTTTGATAAGAAACAGATTGTGATACAATAGCCTTTTCACTGGCTAACCAGTACTAATGTATTAAAGTGTAATTCCTATGCAGACCTTCAGTTCTCTAAAGGAGAATTTTCCAGAATACACCCAAGTTATTATCTCTCTTATTATGCTAATTTTAATTTTTCCCTATTTTGCTTTTTAAAGTGGAGGAATGGAAGGATTGATATAAATTCACTTGACTACATGAAGTTAAAGCAGCATTGTGACTTTGCTGTCAAGTAATGAGTTGTTTAAACTTTGTTGTCATGAGTTGGCTCTATCGTCTTTTTGGCTTAGTGGTAGACACTTAAATGATTTGAGCTTAGCCAAGGAACCTGTCTTTTCCCCATATTTTTGAGTCTCTGAAGTTATTGTCTACAAATTTGCTTTCCATCATGTGGCAACATTACATTGTATAATGTTTGGAATTCATTAACAACCTTATTTTCAAGCTGATCAAATATTTATTGAACATAAAATATCTCAATTACTGTGTCCAAATTACTGAACCAGGCAAAAAGCTGTTGTTTAGTGAAGACTGCAGCTCTTTGATTATTCAGTTGATTTGTATCAGTAATTTAGAACACTAAGCATTAAAACCATCATTTATTATTTTATTTTTAGTTAGAGTTTTTTTGAAAGAGAGGAGTTTGCGTTTTTGTCACATTTTATTTAGGGCATCATGGCCTTCTGTCCATAGTGAAGAGGTTTTGCTGGGTGAAGGACTTGATACAAGGTGGGTAAACTCTTTGAATGAAGTTGGAAAGCATTTGGATCATGTTTTGGAGTGGTCCAAACTTTGCAGCCATTTTGTGTTTTTACGTATTTTACATTCAGTGTTTAGAGTCTTCTGTTTTGACTCAACTATGAAAATGCTTTTCACAAATAACGTGTTTGGAAAGTACTGGTGTTTATCCAGGAGTTTCTCTTGGCCTGATCACTCAACCAGTATTGTTTATACCTCAGCTTTAGCATCTCATTGTTTTACTGCCTAATAATCACTTTATAGTGCTTTAAAATGCAGATATGAAGCAGCTAGGTATGTTTCTTAACCTTCAGAAATAATGAGCACTTAAACATTCAGTTCAATGGCAAATGCTTAATGCAGTTTTGCAGGCTTGAAAGCCCCGCATATAAATAGGTTTTTTTATGCAGTCAAAAATATGAGTTGTGGGTTTTTTTAATAAAAGGCATTCTAGAAATGTAATTACCTTGTCTCAGCTGGGTTTACAGGTATCAAACGTTAATATGACTGAATTTCTCCAAACTATTTGTAGGAAAAATGCTTTCTCTGGGGAAGAGTCACAGTTACATTTCTAATTGGAACCGATGTGAAAAGTTCTCATCCTTAACAATCATGGTTACTTCACATTAGTCCCATTAGCTCTTTATAATGCTAAATAATGTTTACTAAGCTGCAGAATTACAGTGTAGAACTTGATTTTAATGAAGCTGGGTTTTTTTGTTTTGGTTTGGTTTTTTCTCTGTGATTCAGCTGTTTCTCTGTGAACCTCGTTCAGAGTCTTTGGAAGTACACAAGTAGTACTTTGGATGGCCAAGTGGTATTTTGTGAACAGTACAATGGCTGTCCTAGGAAGAAGATTCTGGATGAGGGTGGGATGGAATGACAGTGATGGTAGGGACAGTGATGGTTACTAGCTACTTGAAAGAGTGGAGCCAGGTGAAAGCTAGTGTGGCCATCCTCTGGGATGTCCAGGGACCCTTCACAAGCTCATATTCCAGTGACTTAGAAACTTTCTAAGAGTTCACTTTCTGACTCTGAGGTATGGTGAATATATTTGGAAGATCTTGACCTCTATAAAGATTTTGGTGTGTGATAGTTAATCAGTTTGGCCAGCTCTGATGTATTTTAAATAACAAGCAAATATGATGGCTTAATGCAATAGTAAACAATAATATTTTTCTCTTACTATCTGATAAGGTTTGGTCTTAGTAGATAGCATTGTTCTGGTGTTTTTTTTCCATTATATGCACATGGAGCGGACAATGGATAATCTCTGAAGCTAATTCACTGGTCACCAGTGATTGCCACCAAGCACCATAAATGCTGTAGTATACAACATAGTTTGCCTTCACCTCCAAGGATGCGAGTTAGGGATGAGTCCACAACTCTCAAAGCAGTCTTTTCAAATAACCTGTTTGCCTCAGACTTCTGTAAGAAAAGATGGACTTTCTGCTCCTCAACTGGTGAGTGTTGTGGGCCAGCAGTCAGAGTAGTTTATCTATTTTCTTCCAGTTCTCAGATTCCTACTCAATATACAGCAAGAACAAGCGTTAATCACATTTACCCATCAGTGACCAAGACACTTCTAGTGCCACATTACCTTTTGCTTAGCTTTTTACCAGGCAAAGAAAAGAGAATACATGGGGAAGAACAGGGGGCATTGCAGTGATAGTCTGTGGGGAATATGGGGAGGATGTAAGTTGTTTGTGTGGGCGCTTTGAGGAACAGAAGGAGTTGGAACTGAGAAGGGAAGCTGGAAGGGACAGAAGGCAGAATACTTTAAGAAGCTGAGAGTCACGGATTAACTGATGGTGGGATAATTTATGTCCTCGATTAGATTTTAGTGTCTTGTGTTTGCAGCTTTTTTCATTCTTTGCCTTTTTTTTTTTTTTTTTGACAGATCTACAAGTATGCTACAATGAAGAGTTTTAATGATAGAGTTTGGGTATTTTTGTTTGTGTGTATGTGCTTATGATCACGTTACTATTTCTAATTTTTTCAGCAAACTTATCTCTTTTCCCTAAAGGTCAGTTATGTAGGCTAACCTGGTTCATTCAGTCTTACAGTGGTGCCCAAATACAGCCAAATGTGGGCTGTGTATCTAGGAGCAAGTGTATTAAGTCCCAGCTAAAGGCATGACTCTGAAAAGAACAATTTAATCTTCTTATCAACACCTTTCAATGCAGTGCAAAAGGATACAAAATACATACTTTCTTTTGTATACTGCTGTCTACATAAACAGTGAAAAGAGTATTGGAATAGTAGGTTCATTTCAGTTGCCTACTCTTCGAAAGGCTTTTGTGAAATTACAAAATTACACTATGAAGATGCGTAAATTAGCCAACTGGAAAATTACCCAGTCAGTGAGACTCAGACTTAGTCATTTTATCATAAAAAAAGGAAGTAATTACATGTAGAGCTGGGCTTCAGTCTAAACTGAGGCATTAAGAAGGTTCAGTGTAGAAATAAGCATACAGTTTTCAGTAGAAGTGTAATAAAAGTACATGGTAACCTCCCTAGATATAGACACTGATTTTTTCATCACTTGGTGTCTGTCTTAAAGGTGTGCTGTAATTTGGGTAGAAATTATATACTTGATATAAACACTATTGTAGTTTGGAGAGGAATTGTACGCTTGATATAAAAATTATTGTTCAAGTTTCTCCATCCCATGTGCAACAGAGCTGACTCAGCCCATTAAAGGTTTCCAGTCCTATAAATCTATGAATATGCAATTGAGTCAATGGTTGCCTTTAATCTTGTGGTTTTTTGATCCGTTGATGTGACTTACTCCCATAATCTGTCAACAATGCTAGCAATTTCTGTTTCTTCTGTGGCTTACCCTTCTATAAGGTCTAGCCTGAAATGATTGATTATAATCGATCCTTTTAGTTCTTTAAAATGATCCAGGGTCTGCAGTGCAAGAAAATAAAAACACATTTTGGGTAATCATTCTGTCTTTATGTTTACACAGCTGAATGCAAGATTGGGTAGGGCAGCAGCTGCCCTCTGGATATTAAGAGGCCTCAGAATTAAGTAGAGCTCTTCAGAGAGCTCAATTGAGCTCAATTTAACCATTGCTTTGAGTGGGAAAGAGGAGCAGATTTGTTGTTATCATAGGCTTGCAGTAGTTAACTTTGTCTTTTCAAGTAAAAGCTTTTCTTATCACATCAAATAAAAAGTTGCTTGCAAACAATTTAATTAGAACACAGAATATTGGTGATGGAAATGTGTGTATTGTACAACAGAACAAATATTTATTTTTAAAACACTTTCAGCGTTTCCATCCCAGTAAGTCTAAATATCAGAATGTCATTTATGTTGGTGTTAAAATCTGAAATGGCAAGGTAACTTCTTTGAAACTTACAATTATTAGAGATATAAAGATTTATGTCATTTATATTTCATGTTCAACAATGCTTAATTGCGGTTTATTTCCTATTCAGTGTTAAATGCTAACACCATTGTAATGTGGCATATTATGTTTGATAATTTAAAAGAACTCCAGTAGATTCTTGGTAGCTGTCTTGATTAACCCCATCTCCTCCTTTCCCATCTGCCCTCATTCCCCAATGGTACTCAACCTGCCGTGCCTCTTGGGCAAGCATGATTATTCAAACAAATCTTCCCTGAGCCTTCTGCGCTCTTTTTTCAACCTCCTTTCTGAACTGATGTGTGCCTGTGGCTGCCAGCTTAGCAGCCCCTCAGGGTACTTCACAGGGCTAGGTCTGACCAGTTTACTGAGGGGAAATTAATAGCTGACAAGTAGCAGCACTGTGCTGTCCAGGAGAAAAGAGAGAGATGAGTTGTTTGCTGACTCTGTCATTTGGAGGTGGAAGGAATGAGGGAAGATATGGAGTTGCCTGAGCCTATGGAGTTGAGCGTGAGGTTAGGAATTGATGAGATTCAACAGCCTGAGAGGGAAGCCAGAGGATGTGCTTTCTGTTGGGCTGTCCTCAGTGATGATTCTGTATCCCAGCGTGTTGGATGTGCACCTGAGTTGTACGTTCATTATTATGCTCTTGCCTGAAGTTCAAGGTCTCCATAAGAAGAGTACCTTTCCTATGCTACTTCTGACATATCTGTTGTCCTTGTCCTTCATCCTCTATAGCTAAGATGATAGCGACTGATGGAGGTTTTGTACACTGCAGCACTCCTAAGGTTAGTAACCTCTTGATTCCGTCAGTTATTCTGCTGTTGGAGAAGCTCTTGGTCAACTAGTGCAGGCTGACAAGTACTATCTGGCCAAGCTCAGTCTTCTAGGAGACTGAGGTGTTTGAAACAGCTATTGGGAGAAGCCTTGACTGGAATGGAAAGTTGTGAAAAAGAAAGGAATGATGGAAAGAAAGGAGGTGGAGTTCTACAAGGAGATAATTGCCACAGAAGACAAGGCATTTATTGTTATTAATAATAATATATAGAAGAAAGGTTGGGTAGTTGCTGAGTGAATAAAAATTTGAGGGCTGGGTGTTGTGACACCTGAAGGCACCGACACCATTATTTCTTTAAAGCAGCATTTCAGGCTGTTGCTGGTTATCTCCACTGCTTAGGTTCATCTGCGCTGCGTAGCATACCAATGGTACAGCCTCTGCCTTGGGCTCTAGTGTCCATGCTGGGGGGTGAAGTGCATTAAGTGTGTCCCCAAAGTGAAACTTGAAGTTTGTTTTTATGTAAATGGAATCCAGTCTGCGTGCACCAGAGCTGCTCAGCTATCTCAACTAACATGCACTAAGCAGGAGCAACTGGGGGATTTGGTCTGAAAGAACATTACTTCTGCAAACTAAAATGCAATATGGCTGTTGAAAGAACAAGCATCCCAAGAGAGATTACAGCTTTGTAGAACAACTTAGGTTTGAAGGGACTTGAGGAGATCATCTAGTACAATCCTGTAAATCTATTTGAGATAGTTTCTCATTTGTCAATGCATGTTTTTGGTGCAGAGTTCTAATTCCTGTGGTAAGATGGAGTTGAAAGGTTTCAAACTGAAGCACAAACTCTGTATTTGAGATAATGAGGCCTGATGGGTTTCAGAAGTAGTCATGTACATGTATATTTGTCGGGGTGTGGTGGTGAGGATTTTGCTATGAATGCTATATTTAAAATGCTAGGGAGTAGTTTGATCTCAAACAGATTGCTTCACATTTTGGTTTGGAATTAGAATAGAGAATAACTTAAGGCAGAACAGGTCTGCAGTATGAAATGATTCATCAAAGGTGAAGCTTTCACATGCTTGACAAGCAGAACTCTTGTTTAGCTCCAGCTTATGTTTAAATGAATTGATTTAGCACTTAGCATTCAAACTCAAGAATTTACTACTGCTGTATGGTGTATATGGACTCGCCCGTTACAAAAACTAATCTCCTTCTCAGGGATTAATGTGGCCTTGATTTGAATTCTCATTTTAAGCTAAGTTTCTATGACTTTCTGTCTTCTGTGGTAATGGAAGAAGTTGGGGGAGCGGAAGGGTGCTGTATAACTTGTGTTTGATAGAAGCTTTGAAGTCTGATTACTTACCTAAGCCTTTGTAAGGTAAATTTGTTTTGGGGAGGTAAATTACCTGTTACCTTTACCAGGTACTCAGTGTTAACAAATCTGTTGTGAAGTGAGAATGGTGTTGTTTGACAGTGGTCAAAATTAAGTGTAATAGTCAAAAGTATATTTTTATTGCCCTTGTTTTCTAGGCAAGATCTCTTTGGCTAACTTGAAGTGTAGTAGAGTTATTTTTCCCTCTGTATTTCTATTAATAGGTCAGAAAGTTTAGCTGAGGCTTGTTTCACACCATGCTCGTTCTAGAGGTAAAGGCAAGAAAAATTACTCCATCTTCAAGAACAGAATTGTCCCCTGTTTCCCTTCAAGCAAGCCAGCCAATTAATTTTATAATTAAATCTGAGTCAAAATTGTGCATCCAGCAATGTAATTAGATGTATGCAGATATATCCTGTCAAAACGTTGCTTTTTGTTACTGATCTTGGAATATGTATTCCTCTCTGTTGTGAAGTTGGTTGGTTTCTTACTGACTTTTAGGAGGGTGTAACTTGTCAGTCTTGGAAAAAGAGTTTGAGAAAATCCTATAATAGATCCTAAGTGAAATATATACACATATCATGTGAGGATAGAAATATAATGCCAATTAAAAAAGTGAGTGTGGGGGAAGGTGTCATGGAAGATCAGGGAAGGAGTAAGACCTGTAAGCTTGATGTCTGTCCTCGACAAAGGAGTAGAAACTGTAATAAAGAACGCGGTAGTTCATACCTGAGTAATCACTATATAGTTGGGGAAACTTACATGCCTTTTTGCAAGGAAGGTTATGCCTCTCCAACCAAGAGATCATAAATGATTTGAGTAGGATTGTATGGTAATCTCCCGCGAAAACTTCAGAAAACTTCTGTCAAAGTTTCTAGCAAAAAAACTTCTGAAGCTAAAGCAGATGTGAGACGTAAAAGAAAAGGTTCTTACACACATAAGTAATTGGTTAAAAAGGAGGAGTCAGGGGATGATTCAGTCCTCACTGGGGAGGAAAGTCACCTGTCCTGCACGTAAGCAAGTTGGAAATTGGGATGAACAGTAAGGTGATCATTTCTTGCTGAAAAAGCAAGGGCTAGTGCTGAATATGGAGAATTACAGTAAGCCCTTACAAGACTGGTGGCTGAGTGATAAAACAGTACATAATCTTCTGTGTAGATAAATGCAGAGTAATGTGCATGGAAATAAAATTTGTAACTGCATATGTAAAGTAATAGCCTCTGTATTGAGTATCTTTCCATGCCTAAAGAAGCATATGAAACTATGAGAAGCATTTAAGCAATGGGGTCTGATTGTTCAGCATCTCTCTTAATATGAGCCTTAGGGAGTGCAAGTCTTTGGAACCAACAAATGCTTCTTCAGAATAAATAAAAGGTAGTGTTTTTTTCTTGCAGTGTAGGTAGATTACACATAAAACATTGTGCTCAGGGCTCGTGCAGGGGAAACTGAAAATCACTAAATACGTAGGAATCACATTTGAAGCACATCTACGTCTGCAAGTCTCTGAGCTAGAAAATGGATAGTATCTCGGAGAGTAGTAGTAGTAGAAAATATCATACATGATTGCCCTGTTTTTCACCTTCCCTGAGCACATGTTATTGGCTGTTGTTAGTCAGGATGCTACAGCTCTAGTGAGGCCGCTCTTAGGTTGTTACAGAGGTCGGATGCAACTCTTCCTCAGGATTTCAGAAAGGTTAGTTCATTCTTTTCGTGTCAGTAAGAATTCTTTTCCTAAAGGAGCATCTAGCGGTTTCAGGGTTTATATTTCAGTCAGAAGTAAACAGAAATAGGACAGTCTGCAATCCTGAAGGAAGCCTTTGGTCCTTCCTTAAAGGCTTTTTGAGTTTTCTCTCATTGCTCAGAAGAAATCTTGGTCTTTATTTTTCAAGATGGGTTATGTTTCAATCCTGTTACCTGTTTGCCAGAAAGTAAGGCTTCTGTTTATTGTTGGGAGGAAATAAGATCAGAAGATCTCAAAAATATGACCTACTGCTAAAAAGAAATTGATTACTTGAGTATATATTAATAAATCCATTACTGTAAACACTCCAGTAATCTCGCTTGGAAGATTATTGTAAGTCAATAAACTATAAGTCATGCCCCACAGAGGCCTAATACAAGATTTTAGGATTTATATATGATTGACAGATGTCACCTCTATGGAATGGTTGAAGACCTTAGTCATGCTGAACGACTAAAGAGCAACCATTAGGATGAATCTTCTGCTCCATACAGCAAAATCCATTCCTGTTCCAACAGCTCCAACTACTCAACTCTACCCTGTGTTCCTTTGTGCCTGCTGTATCAGTTCTCTCAATTTAAATTTTCACTGTCTGTGGAGAAATTTGTCACAAGTAGAAGTGTTCTCCATAATTCTTATTTTAACTAAGCAGGAAATATATAGTATTTATAAAAATAATATATTTGTCTTTGGCTGGATTGCAGATCAGAGAGAGCAACAAACACCCTATTTTGTCCTATTACTTCTGGAACATGTTTCAATACATAGAATTTAATTTCATAGTCTCTCTATATCAGGTACAAGAAAGTGGCAGGAAAAGTTAACTGAAAAAGAAATTTCAGTGTCTACCTTGATTGTAATTCCCATGCTCAGTGCACACAACCAATTGAATATATACCAAAATAATAAATACTTTCTGTAAAATTGAATGTATATACTTCAAAATACTTGCAAGTACATGATCTGAGTATATAAAAAATAAATGATGACCTGAAAAGCTTGAATGCTTTATTGAGCACCATGTTTTGTATATTCTGGGGTTTTTTTATTTAATGTCAGTTAGTATGTATGGCATGAGTTCTTAAATGTTTTTAATGCCATAGTGCATGATAGCAGATTTTTAGTTTGGGAAAGTAGAGGAAGGAACTAAGGAGCAAGAGAAATTTCATTACTGTAAGATTTTTAAAGGTAAGATCACTGGAATTTTATGATATTTCTGCTGAATGGAAAAGAGCCAGAGAAATGAGGGAGGGAATAGCAGGATGGTGGTAACTAAAGGAATGTTTCTTTACTTCTGAAAGATTTTTCTAGCTTTTGTAAATTGCTTAAAACAATACCTTTCTAAGTCCCATTTTGGAAAGGTGTACATGCAACCATCTTTCTTCAAGTATCTGCTTATGTTACAGTGCAGAAATCATATGAAGGACAGATAGGGTGGGAAGAGAACAAAACCCAATACTTTTATCAATTTACTATCACATTGTATCATATTAGTTTCCTGCTTCAAGTGAAACAAGGATGTTGGATTTGTTTTGGCAAGAGTTCCAAATGTGAGGGACCATTGAAGAAAGTTGCTTTCCCAGTGACAATTTTCAACTGGAATATAGCTGTGAAGGAATAAATTAAAGGATGCGAAAGAGTAGCAGGCATAGATAAGAGGTATCAGAAGCAGCTCCTGAATGTTGTCCTAAGGTCAAGGTTAAAGCTTTTAAATTTTATTCAGATGTTGAGGAGGAGATTGTGGAGAAATTCAGTACAGAACTGTGCATGAATAGAACAGTAGGTTGGGCAGGAGACTGCAGTATGGATGTTTGGAAGGGCTTTATAATGTCCTGAAAGGGAACTGGAAGAGAACACCTGGAGCCAACCTTTTCAAAGGGATAAAGGCCACGATCAAAACAAGAGAAGATGTACTCTAGCCAGCCACGTTCAAATTCCAGAAGAAGCTTTTAGTACGTTATTTCTGTCATGTGTAGCAGAACTATGACTAAAAATGTTGGGAGCTAATTTGCATTTCAGTTACGTGAAGCTTGCATTTACGTACCGTCTAGCAAAAGTCACACACCATCTTTTCATTGAGGAATGGTTAGCAAGATATTCTGCATTTATTTTGGAAAGAAAAACTTTCAATTCTTACAGCAGAAATGAGAAAATTCTTCACCTGTTTTTGACAGGTTAGATCTAGAACTGTTAGGTTTATCATCAGTAAATTTTTCATTCTGCAGCTGTTTAACACAGCATGGATGCAATGTGATGCTAGTGATGGCTGTGTTAACCAAAAGACATTGCACATTCCTGTTTGGTTTGTTTTTTGTTTCTGGTTTTTTTTCAGGTAAAATTGCATCAGTTTTCTCATTGTGGATTCATAAGTATGCAACATGCTCTTCCGGTGCATCTCCAAATCATTCTTTTGCTTTTTCCCTATTCTGGTTAATTGTGATTTTTCTCTATTGCCATGAAAGATACTCTGGTAAGGAGAGGCTTAGCAGGTTGGCACTTGTTATTAGCTGAGGATGAACAAAATGGCAGCTTAGTAAACTGAAGCAGATGATAGAAAAGACCATGAGAAACCAAAGCTCTAATTTAATAGAATATTGCTCCTTGCAGCTTCTTGTTCACATGTGTGCCCTTTCTCTTAAGAAACTGATGTTCCCTTATTTATGTTCCTATGTGTCGTGATGTTCTTTAATATTTACATAACTTAAATTTCTTTGGTATGAAAGCAGATGTTTCTGATGGGCCTTCCTGATTGTTGGCAGTATGGTGGTTGCTTTTTCATGTTGGGTCAGCCAACAGCATGGATAACAAAACTGTCATTGATAAAATAGTTCCAAAATGTTGAGATTATCTTAAATGTATCTTTTATCTATGTCCTATCAACATACTCATTTGTAACTCTGTTTCTTGTTTTCTGTCTTGAAATTTTCCATTAGCCAGAGAGAGATAATGGAGTATGCTCATTTTTATTCCCATTCTCAGCTTTTTTTTATTATATGCAGTGGCTTGGCTACAGTGCTAAGCAGTTTTAAAAGGGAGCAGCAAATAAAGTAGTGAAGCAGAACTACCTCCGTGGTAATGGAATTCATTGTTTCAGTCACTAAGTATTGTAATTCATTAGAGACAGCTAATATAGTCTGAAATGCTGAATTGTAGTTTCTAAAACCAGTAAAAACCAATAAGCATAATTAAACTGCTTTTTAATTTTCCTCAGAAATACAAGCCTGGTCGATGTGATGATATTTTGAAATGGAAGCCACCCAGTCTGAACTCTGTTGATTTTCGTCTAAAGATAACAAGAATTGGTGGAGAGGGGTATGTAATTTCTTCCCTTTTTAAATGTATAATACTCATGTGAATGTCCCTTAGCAGTTAATCTCTCCTCTGATACTTCTTGACATTTCCTGGGGCTAAGCCTGTAGAAATTCTGTAGAATTTGTTCATTGAAAATATAGACAACTGTTGTGATCAGTGCTGTACTGCAAACAATGGCAGATGTTTATAATAACAATTTACTCATTCTTACATTAAGCTTAATAAAATAAAATTTTAGAATTCAGCACAGTGACAAACAGGCACTTGTTTTCTTAGAGAAAGACAAAGCTTGACATTTTTAATAGATAGATATTCTTCAGTATTGTCTTTAAAACCATTAAAGTCTTAATCAAAACCAGTGAGTTCTGATGGCAGAAGACATGTAACTCTTCACGTCACATCAGTTCCACATATTATTTGCATAGTTCAGTCAGTGCACATATTTAATAAGGGCAATTTCCATGTACCATTGTGCCAGGGAGGGGAAGGGGAAGATTGAGTCACTAGATTAAAGCTTGCCTTGGAAAAGACTTTGTTTAAAAAGAAGTTAATTGATTTTGAGGTTGCTTAATGTTTTAACATCTGGGACTCATTTCAACTGACAGTTTGAAATACTGACATTTAGCTTTCCTTTTTCTTGGTGCCACAGGCAACTCGATAAAATTAAACAATTAATTCATACATTGCTTGCATATTCCAGAGTAAGCTAATAATGACCCATCTAACTTTTAGACATTTGCGTGTCATGTTAATGAACATATTTGGTGAATAGAGAGTATCTTAAGGATATGGGAAGTACTCTGCAAAATGTACTTAACTGCTAACTTGTGAGTGTTTCATGAGATCATAAGTGTCTTTTCAGATTTTTCTGTTTGAAAATGCAGACTGAAGTTCTCAGTAACAATGTAGCTATTTAGGAGAACAAACAGGAATATTTTAACTTCAGAGAATCAGCTCATTGCAACTGTTTTGTGTTTGTTTGGTTTTTATTTAAGTCAGAACAGTGTAATAAGAAAGATTTCTTTATTTTTTTTAATTACCCATTATTTGACAGGAAGGTGATTTTTATTACAGTATTCTTATGACTTCTGCTGGAGCTTATAAATATGGAGCTACTTCTTCTGCTGGAGCTACTGTAGTAGTCTGTGATTCAGAAGCAAAATGCAACAGATTTTTCACTTCACATTAAAAAATGTAGTATTTGCTTGATTAGTTAACAGTGATTTCAAATACAAAACTGCCAGTACTATTGCTTTAATATATTGCAGCAGAGATTATTATTTAATCATAACATGAAAACATTATAAAGTATTAGCAACAACTATTTCTAAAAAGTTGTGCAGTTAGTAGCAAGTTATTGAAGAATGACTGTTCCATTGTGGAATTGAAAACTTCCTAGCATTTGCAAAAGCCTCTACCATATTCTGTCTATGTGAAAATAAGTGCATTGCTCATACTGTGGAAATAATTATCTAAATTAGTCTGTAAATACTGTAGTACCTAAATATGTTACTGTTTCTGTTCCTCTCACATGCATAAGGAAAAAATAGTCTTAGAAATCCAACATATGATAACTAAAGTACAATTCTTCCAGATATATTTTACTTCATCTGACATTCATTCGGCAAAAGGAAAAGTTACTGAAGTATTGGGTGGAAAATAATAACTTGGTCCTGTAGGGAGAGGGGTATTTATGTCAAGTAATGACCTGTGAAACAGTAGCTTCTGCCCAGTTAAACAGAAACAATGCATGAAGTACTCCAGGTTTAACAGTTTCGGTTGTTAATTTGAGTATCCAATTTATTGCTTGGTAAAATCTGAACTCATTTGAGGCAACATAAGAATTATACTGATCTTGAAGCTGTTGAGTAGAGTTTTAAAAGGCATTTTTATTTTTAGACTGTAAAAAGGCAGTTACTGAGTTCTGAGCACTACCATAATAAAAAGGTTGATTTCTGATATAAATTTTTTTTTTTTTTTTTTTTTTTTTTTTTGAAATTAATTTCTTATTAATTGCAATTCCAAAAATACAAAGTTTGGGCTCCT
>JANHGN010007615.1:93934-129438 GCA_024605025.1 Megaceryle maxima | reverse complement strand
TTTTGGTGAACTGAATGTCTTATTAATGGCAATTCCAACATGACAACGTTTGGCTTCCTTCCTCCCCCCACTCCACTAAGATGAAAAGCAAGCACTGATACTCATTTCAACTTGTAACTTAAAAGTTTTCTTCTTCAATAATCCAAAAAGAAATCTGGCAGACACTTGACAACAGAGTAATACAGATGTGATTAAATTACTGTTATAGAATTTGTGTGTTGGTTTTGGTACAGTTAAGCAATAATATTTATGGAAATAGAAGATATGTCTTTGTATTGATCTCTTACTGACAAGTGAGGAGCAAAGTCAAAGTATTGATCTCAAGTACTTGACAGCTTGAAACAAGAATGTGGATTGTCTGTAATTTCTGTTCTGATTTACAGGCTCATCTTTAAATCTTGAAATGCAGACATATCTAAACCTGTGCTACAAGTGTGTGATCTTATCTCAGTTCACAGCCTAGTCAGTAGTGATCCAGGCTGAACCTGTATCGCAAAACTCCAACCATGCAGCCCTTGTCTTTATAGTTCCCCACTCATTTAAATAGCAAAGAAACCGTATAGGAGCATTATTTATTCAGTAGCATGAAATCAGAGCACTGTCAGCTGTTGGACATGTCTTCTGGATGGCATGTGTAATAGAGATCCTGAACAATTGTAAACAACCCTGTGCATTTTTCATATGAGTAAAGGAGTTACCTCTAGGGAGTTTGCCAGATTTTAGTCAGTACTATTTTCCATTTACGTAAAATTCCCATGTGCTATCAGTTGTGCTTTTCCATCCATAGATCAGTCTGCAATAGTAATGCTAACTGCAAAATAGCTCCTGTGTTTCACCCCAGATGTAGTTCAGTTATAGATGAATGACCAGTTGTTTTTATCTAGGGTTCAGTTATTTCACTATTGATATTGGACAGAGTTTTGCCACTGAATTAAGAAGAAAGCTTGGCTTTATGATCTATGTAGTGCTTCTAGAATAAGCTGCCCTTATGAAGACTATGTAAAAATAAGAAATGTAATGAAAAAAAAGATACTATTGCGTTCCAAAGAAAGACTGGCTTTCTGTAACCTCAGTGGCCTAGTTCTGACGCTTTTGTTCAATGTACATATTTGAAAGAAATTGCATTATTGCACCTTAGTGAATTATGGTTTATCAGCTGAGCCATGGTAATTGTCCCCTGTGTATTGCCATAGTCTAGCCTGTCCAAGCATCAGGATGATGATTAGATTAACTCTTTTTATGTTGTGTTTGCATGAATTCCAGCTTGTTCTCTCTCACTCTTCTCATCACATCTTTATAGTTACTTTTGCTTAAAACAAAAAAATAACCAAACACCTTCCCCTACCCCCCAATCCAAACCAACAACTAACAGCTTATTAAATCAGCTAGATGAGTACTTCATTGTTTATCTCTGGTAAAACACAGTAGTTGAACTGGAAAGCCTTCACATTATGTGTGCTTTAAAAAGGTAGACCCACTTTTCAGCACTTCTCTTATCATTTCAGGTTTACTAAGATAATGGTCTCCCATCAGTGTGAAGTGGAGCCCTTTGATCACATAACAATACCTTGTATTTTTCCTAAGGTTATGATGATACTCGCAGAAAATAAAATAACAGGGGCTTAAGCATATCAACTGAATTTCCAAATGACCTACAAGTTAAATGACCTTACTAGAAAAGAAAGGCAGATGGTATTTAATTGCTGTGTGCAATATCTCAGTAATTTGCAGTCTTCTTAACAGTAGAGATGCTTTTTCCCCAAATGTATGACTCTTAAGAATATTTCTTAAAAAAAAAAAGGAATTAAAAACCCAAACCAACTCTGAGCCTTATTTAAATGTCACAAATATCATCTGAAAATATCTACATAGTGCCAGATTTGTGGTAGTTTCCAAAACCAGAATTTCTTACATGTTCGTGCTTCCTTTTTACAATTTTTTAATTAGCCTGTGCAAGTTCCTTAATTTTATCTGAATCAGACATGTTAAAATCAATGTACAAGCAAGGCTTTGGTTTTATTGGCTTTGAATGAATATCTTAGTGGGTCAATTCAATAACATTTCAAATCACAGAATAATAAAATTATATAAAGAACCTTGAAGTACTGGAAAGAATCAAGAATTTTACTCATATTCTAGGAGAGGGATAGTAATAAAGGCTTGTTTCTTTTTTAAAAGTTAGTAGAGATAAAGTAAAATACATTCAAGGATGGTGGGGGCTTCAAGTTTTGACAGCAGAAGCTTAAAATCTTGGTTACAAATCAACAGTCAGACACAGATACCGTGGCATGGATGTGCTGTTGTCCTTTTTATTCTGTTAATTAGAGCTGAGCAGGGGCAAGGAGGGAAGCTGCAACTGGCTCAAAATAGCTGTGATATTCTTTATTTGCTCTCATAGAGCTATGTTGTCTGTCACAGGATGACTTATGCTTTTTATAAGCTAGTCTTCCTTACTCTTATGCTTTTGAGAAAAAAAATTGGTAACTGGCTGAAAAATCATGAAAGTTAATTAAATCTGCTAAGATCTAGAAACCCGACATACTTCATTTGGCCCATGTTTTGTTTCTCCTTCCTTTCCTTCCATTCCTCCTTTTACATGATTCATAATTTGTCGTTTTGTGCTGGGAGCTCTTTGCCTTCTCACCTGTTTGCAGAATGCCTGTTGTCAAAGAGAACTAACTTGTTCTTACGCATGCCATCCGTCACAGAAAGGCAGCTTTACAAATAGTACCCTGGTGATAATAATATTAATTCCATATTCCTCTAGCTTCCAAAGATCACAGTCAAGATTGGAGCTGCATTACTGTTGAGTACAGTGGAGTTATAAGGCAGAATGCAGATGATGTCACACAGCAATTATGGAACAAATAAAGACAAGATGTTGCAAATAGATGCAAAGATGCACGGTGTTGATATGACAGCAGGAGGAGTGCAGGTTTGAATATATTAACTGCATTTATGGCTGTGCTGTCGTTAAAGAAAGCGTGTGTGTCGAAGTTGCTTACTTCTGATGGAATTGTGAGAGTTGCAAATGAAAGTAAAGCAGTAATTTATTTAGCTGTTACCTTCAGGCATTCAGCTGTTCAAGAGCAGACCTTACTAGTGTTGCAGAAATGTAGGGACGGGGTTGTACACACTGAGAGGATGTTAATGTGTAGAAGGAACAGTGTGGTTGCACGGGAAGGGGAAACACAAATATTACCATGGTAAGAATATGCATGCACAACTGCCACTACTGGCATTGTGATGGAAACCACTAGAGCTATATTTTACCTAGGTGCTATGCTGTAATTTATTTTTTTATGCAGCATTGCTTATGTAAGGATATTTAAAATCTTTTCATAGCACTTGAGTTTTTAAAAATCTTTTTCAAAGTAAGGCTTTGAATGTAACCTCTAGTTACACTCTCATACACTGAACATAATGTTGTACCTTCCACATCTAATACTCAGGATGCTCTTGAAATTTCTAATGTTGGATTTCAAAAATGATCTCAGCCTTGTCTTTTTATATGTTCAAGTGGCAGCCTTGGGCAATCTCCATCTGTCAGATAATTATTCTACTTTAGCTACTCATTTCTCCAGATTTTTAAAAGCTTTGCCTCCTATCATCCTAAAATTATCTATATGCTTGTGAAATGGAATGTAAATGTAGCCTTGTATGTTTTATAAACCCTGTTCCTTTTTCTTTATCTAGCTGCTGCCTTAAAGCAGTCTTTCCAGTTGCTCATGTTAGCTATCATAGCAATTATCCACTCTGGTAAAGATCCATCTCTATCTGTAAGCAAGATCAAGAAAAACTCCCAAATACCAGGTGTCTCTAAAATTTTCTAATCTCCCATGAACTTCTCTGTCCCATTTTACATTTGGATAGATATGTTATTCCTATGTAGCTTATATTTCTTGCTACATGTGAACATGGAAATTGAGGGCTGATGCCATTCCCAGCTAAACAGCTCCAAGGTGGTAGAATCTGAGAGAGGCGTGAAAGAAGCAGTCAGTGGAGAAATTATCTTGAGCTTCAGGAAAGCTGTCTTTGGCTTCTTCAAGGAACAGGTAGATAGTATCCCATGGCAGGTCCCCCTAAAGCACAGAATGGCCCAGGAGAGCTGGTTGACCTTCAAGGCCAGACTCTTCAAAATGCACAAGGCCATACTTTTCCAGTGTGCAGGAAGACAAGAAGGTACAGCAGACAGCTGGCTGCTTGACTGGGGAATTCCTGAGTCAACTGACCCAAACAGTGAAGTGTATGGAAGATACAAACAGAGATAGGCCTCTGTGGAGAACATAAAAACAGTGGGTGTAGAGGGAAGCAATCAAGAAAGACAAAACTCATCTGGAGTTAAAGATAAGTGAAGGGCTTTTATAGGTACTTTTGTAATGAAAGGAAGACTAAGGAAAGGGGCATGCTGCTGATGCAGCGGGAGGTGTAGTGAGAGAAGTCCAGTGGCAGGCAACCAAGACAGTGAGGGGATTGCGGAACATGACATAGAAAGAGAGGCCGAGAAAATGGGGTTTGCTCAGTCTGAGGAAGAGAAGACTGTGCGATCCTTCTTTGCTATGTACTACTCCCTAGTGACAGATTATAGAGAAGATGGAACAGAAACGTGTGTTAAAAGAATGAAGGGCAGGAGGAGAAATTATATGAGAAAGTTCAAACACTGTACTAGGCTGGCAAGTTGTAGAATCTCCATCTATAGAGATACTCAGAAGCTGACTGGATATGTCTGTAAGCAACCTGATGTAACTTGGAAGCTGACCCTGTCTTGAGCATGAGGCAGATAACATGTAAAGGTCCTTTCCATGATTCTGTGATTACCTGTAGATCAGATTTTGCAAATAATATGTAACTGTAAAGATATGTAATTACTAACTATTTTAAATCTTTTTTAAAATATTTCTTTCCTCATGCTTGCTTTCAAGATTTTTCAGAGTACTTACTGTACCTACATGTAATACAGACATTGTAGGATTATCCTTTAAGAGAAAATTTTTTTTTTTGGTAGCAAAGTAAAACAACATGCTGCTATTATTATTATTAGGAAATTGACATTGTTCTTTCTTATATGCTATAAAGGTTTGCCAGAACTATATTTTACAAACTGTATCATTTAAATAGGAAAAACATTTATCTTCCTTTTGCTATAGCTTGAACAATTGGTATGCTGCTTTCAGACTTAGTGAAATTCAGTTGTGAACATATTTTTCTTTTGCACCAGTATAAATTATCTTTTTTAATGCTAGGAGTTATTAGAGAGTCTTCTTGAACATCCTGTTCAAAGTTGTTTTAATGGATCTTATAACTTGATATGAGCTCCTTTGAAATGCATTTTTGCATGTAGTAACTATTTGGTCTCCTTCAGAGACTTAGGAGTGCTTGCTAGATTTTGTGAGTATGTCATAAGTAGTACTTTAATTCAGAATATTTTTTTCCTCCATCAAATGCCTGCAGTATGAATTAGTATTCAGTTGTTCAGAGGCTTTTTTAGTTTGTTGCCTAATGAGATCTTAGTGTCTGTTTTCTTGAGTTTACAAATTGGTACATTTAAAACTGTGTTTGGAAAAGAGCATTAATATAAAATTATTAGAGATCTGAATACTAAGTATTTTTCCATCATGTTTGGAATTAAAGAAACATGTATTTAAGGAAAAAAAGCCTCAACTCAGATGACTTCCTTCCATGCTGTGGTGTATTTCAAAGAATAATAAAGCAAACTAGGAGGGGAAAGAAATTATCACCATGATAGAGTAGAATAAACAGACTGGACAGCCAAAGATACTGTAAATGTTTTGTACTCTTTATCAGTCTTACTCTGAACATTTTGTTGTTTAACCTGCCAGTAATACCAAACGCACAAACCATAAACCAGATAAAAGTACTAAAATAATGAATATGGTAAAGATAAAAATAATTCATGGCAGTCATAAGTCCAAGAGTACCTTGCAGTTTGTTTTGATACCATCAGAATGTTTTGAAATTGGTTTAGGAATTAGAAGCCCAGCTTTTTGTGTCTTCCTGAATTCACAGATACTTTGGAATTAGTAAAACATGTCAACAAAATAAATGACCCTGATGCAGGGTATTTACATTTCTGCTGTGGCAGTGTTCTCAATATGGTATGCATACAACCATGGGCTTCTAAAACACCGGGAGATGATCATAAGTTTCACCTGCCATGTTTGATAGCCAGGAGAAACTCTTGGTACATGCACTTACCTTACAACCTCAGAGACATTAGAAAAGAAACCTACATCGTTATTTTTTTAGTATAATTATCTGGTTTTGTAGGGATTCAATTTGTAATGATTGACCAAAAAAAAAAATTAATTTGCTTTTTAAGAGACATTTGCATTCTGAGGAAGTAAATTGGATTTTTAATATCTCTTTCTTAATGACTTAGGATCTGCCATAAGCTTGGTAATTCACACTTGCCATTGTTTTGGCTAACACCCAGCTTATTAGGTTGGTTTTTTGGTTTGGACTGGGTTGGTCTTCTTGGGTGTTGTGTTTTGTTTGTGTGTGTTGTGGTTTTTTGTGGTTTTGTTTTGTGGGGTGTGTTGTGTTTTGTTTTGTTTTGTTTTAGGAAAAGATGCTTACTTAGCCTGTTGTAGAAACAGATAAAAATCAGTGAGGCTATAGGCACATGTACCTGCCAGTAGGGGACCAATTTGCATTATCAAGGCCTGAGGAGTCAGTGGTAATGAAGAATCTATGTTGTTACTTAAGTGACAGAGAAAAGAACAGTACCTGCTGGGTATGGAGTTTGTGCACGTACTGCACTTTGACAGGGAATATCCAGTACTGTGTAAAAAGCCTTTAATAGTTTTCTGTAGAGATTTGGTTCCATCTGACAACAGATGTAAGCATGTCATCCTAGTGGAGGATCTTAAAAAGGCCATGATTCCTTATTTTCATACACTTTTTATACTTGCTTGCTTTTTACAAAGCAGTCTCATGACAGAGAGTGTGAAGTATAAATATGGTTTTGTACTGAATTCTATTCTGTAATCAACTAAAAGGCTTTCATCTTAAGCACATAGAAGATACATTCATTTACAGGACCTACTTTGTTTTTAGCATCATTGCATATGTGAGAAACAAGCCTTTGTTTTAACTTTGAAACACAGATTTCTGAGGTTGTAAGCTGCTTCAGCTTCATATGAAATGAATAAGGTTTTTTTATTTATAAGTGTAGGTACCTACATGCATATGTGCGTTTGTGTACACACACAGGTGATAGCTGCTGGTTTATGTTGTAAGATTAAAAACCCAAACAAAAATGTAAAGCAATTCCCTTGCCTGTTAAGAATCGAAACAGATTTCCTCTTTTCCTCTGCATGTTTACATATGGGAACCCTATCCAGGTTTTGTCACACTTCTTAATTTTAAAGATTATCCATTTTATTAAATCAGACTTTGCTATTTCAAATTTTTATCTTTTTTCATGTATTTCTTAAGTGGCAATTCTTGACTTTGCCTTTTTGTGGATTTTCCTGCTTAAGCAATATGGTTTTCTAGGTCTTGGTTTCATGGTTTTAAGCTGCGGAACTGTTTCTGCATCTGTAACTCCACCAACCAGTGTTCTGTTGCTGGTTTATGAATGGTAGAAGAGTTGTATATGACAAATAGAGGAACAAATGCCAACACATTGCTCTGCTTTGTATCTATAAGCTGATTAATTTTTTTAAATTATCTAACTGCAAAATTTATAGATGTGGAGATACAAAAACGTGAAGTACTGGGGCTTTAGAGACAATTCTCATGTTCTTGAAAGATTAAAAGCATCTATACTCGTACGCTAGTGATCTTATCTGTTGTCAGACCTTCCCATCTCTGAGAGATGTAACAGTAAGAAATTCTGCGTTACACAGTTTTAATGAGGTCACTATTACATACTCCCCAAAGCAATGAATGTATCTCTATCAGTTTTCAAGATGTGAAAAATGAATTCTGAAGTGGAGAGAAAACTCGCTGAGGGCAGCATGGTATGTTAGTAAGAAAGGGACAGTCCTCAGCTGTACCCAGCAGATGGCATTTTTCTCCTTATAACAACTAAATATTTTCAAAGCTATAATCTTTGGCTATTTTCATACTTAAAAATAAAGCCTTTTTCACAAAATATTAAAAGATTGCACTGTGAGCAAATATTTATCAGCAGATTATAAATGAAATATGATATGCATATATCTCTAATTACAGGATAGAGAGGATTGGAATGAGAAGGGTGTAACAGGATAGTGAACTTATTTTTTGTCCCTCTCAAGTTTGGGTATCAAAAACCATCCTCTCTCACAGATGTTTATAAAAGCACTTCACTCTTTTGGTGAATGTTAAAGCATCAAATGCTCAAGTTTTTAATCATTTTACTCAGGAGTACAAAATTCTTCTTGAAAGTGGATATTCAGTCATAGGAGATCAGTGGATCTGGCGAGTAGAGCAGGATAGATGGACTCAAAAGTGAATTGGATGTTGCCTAATGAAGGCTCTGAACCCTTCTCTCGCCTCCAGAAGGGAAAAGTCTGGCCATGTTATCCCTTCTCAACTAATGTATTAATAATATTTCTGAGTTCTTAATTGGTAACGATAATGATTGGTATACAGTTCTGATTCGAGACTCACTGTCAATTTTTTTTGCTGTCATTCAAGAAGAGAAGCAGAAATTACTCTTAAGCCTCATTGAGGAAGATTGTTTGTGATTATTTTCTGCATAATACTCCGATAAAAATCTTCATGCATCACTTCCGTGTTAAGAAAATTGTGCTTCAAAAGATGAATTGCATATCATGATAAACTAGAGTAATGTTTTGGTTTTAGAAGAGGCAATGGTGTGGCATGCAAATGCTTTCCTTCATCTGACGTAGGTCATAAATACAGCTTGTTTGAAGAGCAGAACTATTAAGATCCAGTTATTTGAATTATACCACTAAAACTGCATAAGCAAAACTGATTATTTTCCTCTTTTACTCAGCCTTATAATAGGATATGATGAAACACAAACAGTGATGACTTTACCTTAGTTTCTCTTTCACATGTAAGAGGAAGCTTACATTTTTTTATATGTATCATATGCTGCTTGTTTCTTTGTAATATTTAGAGACATGTACTACAGAGGAATTTTCCAAGTGTCTTCCAAAGATGGCATCCTGCCTTTTTCAGAGATGAAATTAAGATTCTTTGATGTTATTTGTCTGTCAAATTTTTGTGGTTTGATAGAGCCTGTGTTGGCAAAAGGCACGCCTACATCCACTCTGTGACAAGAGGAGTGTCCAGCGTTTTATGCTTGTAAAACACTTTCATTTAAGCAAAAATAAATTGGTCCCATGCATTTAAAGCATGTCATAGCCTGCACCAGTTACTTTAAAACTTATATTGTTGGCAAGTTTACTAGATAAGCCTCAAGTGGAGGAAGGAACCCTAACTAGTGCAGGAAAGAACTAACATTGAAATTATACAGCATTGTCTGTTCTGTTCCTTTCCATTGCCTAGACTGAGGATCATTTATTTCCCAAAGGATTTTATATAGCATTTGGTCCAAATGTTTGTGTTGCTTGCTGAAAGCTGTGTTATGAAACCGATGGTTCTTTTAAAATCAAAGTTGCATAGAGAAGGATTTTTAAACAATGCAGAACATAAAGATACTATATATGTAGATTTTGCAGTCATTTCTCCGTTGCAGTTTTTTACCAGGTGAATATTCAAACAGTGCAATTTAGTTACATAGTCCTATTTAATCCAAAAGAGAGAACTCTGTTATTGCTTAACCTGCCTTATTCCTTTGATTCAGTTAACTTGAATTCATATTAGTTTCTTGCAAGACATAAAGTGCATAGATATTTGACAGAAAAACAGAGATGGAAATGACAAAAGGGCAAGAATGTGGTGAGAATTAAAAGTTAATTCTTCTCATATAATAGATTCAGGATCACAAATAGTTTTTTTAAGTTAGCTAACTTGTAAAATGTTACCATAAGACATTTTTAAGAAGTGAATGTGTTTCTGAAGCTCTAAACCAGCAACTCTGTCAAAAGAGAAGTTGGTAAGTTTGACTGGGTTTTTTTGACAAAGCCTCATCCTGCACTTTAATTACCATGGGGACCAGCAAAGACAGAAATTACAGAATGATGTTAACAGTGAGAAAGGATGAGTGGGGGGAAGGAAAGCTTAATTCTAGAGAGTTTCTTTCTTTACCTTAGTTTTAGATAATCTGTTATTTATTTACTGGTAGCTATGGCAGCTTTCTACTCAAGTTTTCTGTACTTAAAACTGACAACAAAAATACCACACACGCACCCCACCTCCGAACTCTGAGGTTCTGTAGATACCAACCAGTCTTCTGTATAAGGAAAGACCACTGATAAGCTTAGATGAAGATAGGTTTTATTAAAAACTAATGAATGGAGAAAGGATAATGTATAGTGAGGAGAATAATCATTGTTTCAACTGCAGTGAAAAACAGCCTGTCTTGGATCTACAGAACTGTCTGGGATATTGAGACAGCTGCAGAAAATCTGTTTGTGCCATGTGTGCAAGCTTAAGAAAGTTGAGTAAGAAATAATTTTGCAACTGTTACAAGCTCTCAAGTATGAGGTTGCACCCTCTTTCCTCACTCAGTCTTTAGCCAGAGTGTCTCATAACATCTTAATGAACAAGAATTCTCTAGCTTGTCTAAACCCCTTCTTCCCATGTTCTGGTCTTAAGAAAAATAATTCTCTTTTCCTTTCTTTTCATTTTCAAATGTCAAATACAGTTATTATGTTCTGTCTTAGCTTTGAGTGATTTATACCCGAAAGAAGTCCCTGTTTGCTGTCTGATAATAAATTTTCTCTGCCATAATAACAAGGTGGTGTTGAAAATAGCTTCAAAGAAAGGAATGGCCTATTTAATTTTTAAACAGATAAAGGATTTCTCTGAAGAAACAATTAAAACTTGATTTTGCAGCATTTGTATTAATTATCATCTGATAGATGTTCTTTTACTGGTTCGGTAAAGTAAGTGTGTGCATATAAAGTAAGCCTAGAGTTAATTCTTTTTCTGTGCATTTTAAATCAATCATGGATAAATTGTCTTCTAGTGTAAGTGCCAAGTGTGAAAAAAGAAAGCAACATTCTGAATTCGAAATTAAATATATTAGACAAAAAAATACAGAACTGTAGGAACTGTCAGAGTAATCCCTTTGTCACCAGTCTCTGCATGTAAAATGGAGCAGAGGATTGTTAAGGTTACAGTCTAGCATGCAAAATAAATTGAATTTCTCCAAAAAGAGTCAACCCCAGGGGCTGTGCATTATTTGGGTCAGGTAGATCTAGAAGCCCCTATCTGTAGTAGCTGAGTAAATGGAATTACTTAAACCGCTCCTATATTGTACTACTTTTAAGAAAGCAGATTATAAAAGAAGATATGAGACACTTTGTGGTTGGTTTTCCTAGGTGATGTGAAACTTGACAGTAGGGATGTGTTAAAATGTAGATTTCCCATCATCTGTTACAGGAATATGTGCTCTACCAGTTTGCCCTTTTCTCTCTTCTGTGTTTTTTCATCTTCTGTGATACTGTTCCCAAATAGACTCAATTTTGTGTTCCTGCTAAAGTTTTATTCATTCTCCTTTCCTTCTCTCACCCATATCTGCATGTTTTCAGGGTTGGTTTCCTAGTAAAATTGATTATTTCCTTTTTTTTGCTGTCAGTTGCTAGTCCAGGGGGATTGAAGTCCTGGTTAAAATGCATAGGATTTCCATGAAATAACAGCAATTTCATTCCTGTGTGCTGATTGATAAGTTTCTCTCTGATGGTCTGATGTAGGTTAAGACTGGGTATATAGGGAAAGGCAATAGCTTACATTATGTTTATCATGTATATTCTAAAAGCCAAATTTTGAGACAAAGTCTTTCTTCATGCTCAACCTACATGCTCCCAACCTTGCTGTTCTCAGCTATGTTACTCAGTCTAATAAAACATACTAGTTTTTCTTGAAGACTTTGTCTTCCCTTAAGTCAGGCTGAATGCGTTTCGCTTCACAGTGTTTACAATCAATAATGTGATTTTTTTTTTTTTTTAATTTTTTTTTCCTGTAATGTCTGCAGTTAATTGCAGTTAACTATATTCCCTAAAAAGGCTTATTATTTGCATAGGTAGTTTATAATACTGTTATGAGGATCTTCTGCTTGGAGAATCAAAGTATACTGAGCCATGTTGCACTAACGTTACCAAGCTTTTTTTGGCAAGGATAAAATATAGTCCAAAAGGACACACAAAATTGCTTGCAGTAAAAAATGATGTCTTGGAGGCATATTGCAAAAAGGAGGAAAAAAAAAAAAAAAGCCCTCCTCTACTATACATTTGTTAATTAATAACTTAATAATTTACATTACATAAATCTTCTCAGAAGTAGATGAAAGAAGAGACAGAACAGGTCATCCTGATAACAGTTAAATCAGTAGTTATCAGCTAGGGACTAGGAGTAACTAATTTTTGTCCTATGCAGTTAGCATTTAATCATAATTGCTCTTTCACTTGTGCCCTACATAATAAAAATTCATCATTCAGGACAGTAAATGAAAAGATGCTCTCTTTCTGTAATAATAATACAGCAATTTTTATGAAGAATTCAATTATTCTCTCCCCCCCCCCCCCCATTTATAGGAAAATACCTTTTTTTCAAGCTGCTCATTACCCAGGCCTCAGCTTCTTTGACTTTTTAGAGAGTGTTTCACAAAATAGGTCAATAATTCCAAGTAAAGTCTGAAAAGCTGGCCTCAGGAAAGAAGAGATTAGGAATACTGATAGCACATGAAAAGCTTGAAAAATTGATATATTGGGCCAAAAATGTAGAAGCAGCTCCCTAAAATGATGAAGCTTCCTCAGCTTGTGTTCAGGCAAGCAACTGAGTCTGGCTGCATGGGACTTCTTGGGGTGTTTTTATCGCAAGTGCCTGGGAAGAAGAGAGCCTGGCTGTTCCCCAACCCCCTCGACATGTGTTTTTAGTGGCTGCATCAGGTTGATACTGCCATGGAGATCATGACTGTTGAGGAAAAACTGGAACATCAGTTCGCAACCTGTGAGCTGTTGCTGTGAAGCAAATGTTGTGTGTGTAGCAGAGGTATCTCAGATTTTTTTTGGTTCCTAATCTGTTTGCCCTCTGTTTCTTATGGTCCAAGCTTCCATCATCCCAGTGCATTCCCACTCCCCTCCAGATGGCTTCAAGAAAAGTATGCTTCCCCTCTCTAAATTTGGGCATCAGGATAAATGGTCATAAAGTTTGGAGAAAGAAGGGGCAAGGGGATGAATGTACTGGAGGGAAAAAGTAATCAGCCTGTGCAAAATGAAAACAAGGGGCAGCTCGGTGTTGAAGTCAGAAAATCAGAGAATGTTAGGGATTGGGAGGGACCTTGAAAGATCATCTAGTCCAACCCCCCTGCCAGAGCAGGAAGTAAAGGAAAGTGTCATGGAGCAAGGGGTAACTGGAGGAGAAGTAGCACTTCTGAAGTGCACTGTAGGTTAGGGGTTGACCTGCTGGAAAAGAGCTCTGTGAAGGAAGACCTGGGAGTCCCAGTGGACAGCAAGTTACCATGAGGCCAGTCAGTGGTATTCTGGGATGCATTAAGAAGAGTGTGACCGGTAGGTTGAAGGAAGTTCTTCCCCTCTACATCTGGAATATTGTGTCCAGTTTTGGGCTCCCCAGTTCAAGAGGCAAGGAACTACTGGAGAGAGGCCAATGGGGAGCTATGAAGATGATGAGGGGACTGGAGTATCTCCCTTATGAGGAAAGGCAGAGACATTGTAGGGCTGTTTAGCCTGGAGAGAGGAAGAGTAAGAGGGGATCTTATCAGTGCTTATAAATATCTAAAGGGCAGGTACTAAGAGGATGAGGCTGGTCATTGTCTATTCAGTGGTGCCCAGTGACAGGACAAGGGGCAATGGGCACAAACTGGAACACTGGAAGTTCTATCTGAACATGAGGAAAAACTTCTTTACTGTGAGGGTGACAGGAGCAGTGGAACAGGGTGCCCAAAGAGGTTGGGAAATCTCCTTCTCTTGAGCCTTTCAAGACCCACTTGGACATGTTTCTGGGCAACCTGCTCTGGGTGGATGTGCTATAGCAGGGGGGTTGGACTAGGTGATCTCCAGAGGTCCCTTCCAGCCCCTACCATTCTGATTCTATGATTCTGTGAAGTGAGGCAGAGCACCCTGATAGCAGAGCAGTGATTTCCCCTATAGAGAAAGGAGCCTTTTGGGTAAGGGTACTGATTTCTCTTTATTTTAAGCACAGTAATAAAAGAAATTTCATTTAAACTTCATATAACGAATATGCTGAGGAACTTAATTTTGTAATGAACAGAGAAACTAAATCTTGCACCATCTGTGCAGGTTTCAGAAAGAAGAGTGAAGCATGCAGTAGAGTTTGAAATCTCTGACATCCTTCTTTACTTTGAGTGGTGGGTTTGTTTGTAGCAGGCTGATATTGCTGCATTCAGCTGGTGGCATTTCAGTCTGGGTAGGTGGCAGCTGGGTACGTATCACTCCCAGTTCCAGACAAAAAAAATCATTGTTGTTCATGGGCTTCACTTTGGGATTGTGATCTGCATAGTTTCCCAGGAACCCATATTTAAATGGTTTATAGACTGTAAGTCAGTAATTTCTGTGGTTGAGCATGATTAATTAATAAAATATTTATTTTTAATAAATCATTAAAGCAGTGTGGGGGAAAAGGAAGAAAAAAAGAAATCAATTGGAGTGGTCTGCCATGCATAAAACTAAGAGTGTTCTTTAACAATGCTTTCCCATGGAGGATCTTTGATAAAAAAGTGGAAATTTTCATACTGATCATATCTGTTATCCATGTAGACAAGTGAATTCTGTATTCTTTACTATTTCAAAGGGAAAGTCTTAGTCTTCTAGATATTTTTATTGTGCACCTAAGTGTTCAGTCCCTGTTTCTCTTGCACACCAGGGCAGCTTCAATGAGCTCCAATCTACTTGTGTGCTTTGTGATGAAGCATTTATCAGATTTGAGTTCTCCCTCAATTGGCATAATTCAATGACTCCTTGTTCTTTCATTAAGAGAAAATTAAATACAGATCACCTGATCAATCTGTGGTTTGTCAGAAAGATACTGAAGCTAAATTACTCAGGATAGCTTATGTTGCATTTCAGAGTGGTTTACAGTATTTTCTGTGAAAAGCTTTTGCATCTGGAATTCATAATTTTTTTGATCTATGGGAGAGTCACCTCTGTGGTGCGTAAGAATTCTCTCTAAATTTGGCCAACCTGCACTGGCCTGTTTTCTTTTACCTGGAAGTGTTAGCTGCCAAAGTCTGGGGCTGCCATGAAGTCCTGCCACCACTGCTGTGGTGTGCAGGGTGTGGGGAAAACCAGAAAACTGGTGGAGCAGCTGTGCTGACAAATGAAGGCCAGAATGGTGGAGATTACAGCCAGATGAGACCATCCCATCACAGCTTTCCTGCCAGTTCTGCGTCATGGTTTTTCAGCAGTAACAACTTGTGTTAAAACTGCTGAATATTTC
Source organism: Megaceryle maxima (assembly GCA_024605025.1). Lineage (NCBI taxonomy): Eukaryota > Metazoa > Chordata > Aves > Coraciiformes > Cerylidae > Megaceryle > Megaceryle maxima. The sequence goes on along the minus strand of JANHGN010007615.1, from coordinate 113,919 downwards.
CATTTCCAACTCTGCTCAGATGATTTACAATAGTTGTGCAGAACTGAAGTTTGCTTGCGTGGTTTTTTTTTGTTTGTTTGTTTGTTTTGTTTGTTTGTTTTTTTTTTTTTTTTAAATTTTATTTTAAAAATAGAAAAGCCAAGGACAAAGGAATGACAAAACCTCATGTAGAAAGAAAGTTCTGTGAGCTTCAAAGTCAAGACTTTGTTAGGAAATAGCAGACTTCTAGTTGCCAGGTTCTTATACATTATGATACATTCCTTAATTTAATGGGTAAATACCTTCCCCGAATTTGTACATACAGAAGCCTGTATCTTTCACTGCAGAGGAATATAATGAATGCTAAGGTTTAAGGGTGATTCTAAGTATGGCATCAGCTTCCTTTCAAAGTGATGAACTTTGTAATCTAGCTAAAGTTGCCAGCCTTTGCTTCATAACTTGCTTCATCAGCAGACTTTCTCTGTTCATGACTTTTTGAGATTATTAATAAATAAATTAAACTGTCTGTTACGTAAGTTGAATAGTTACTTGGCCTTGCCAAGATGAAAACTCACCATTTATTCTGCCTGTCCAGTTTCTTAATCAGGGTTTGATCCATAACAGTAAGTAACCTCTTCTTGTATAAAAGTACTTACTGCCTCGTTTTAGGTTGGTGTTTTGGGGTGGGTTTTTTTGGTAAATTACTGTGGATGACTGTAACAGAAGTTTTTTGACAGTCTGAATCGATTATGTCAGTGTAGTGCCTCTCCTGTCCTTCACTCCTTTTAAAACACTCTTTAATTAAAATGGTGAAAAGGGGCAGATGCAGCCACAGTCTGAATGCAGGGGACGTGCAGCTTCTTAAGTAGCACTGCCGTGAATGGCCAGGGTAGGCGTGCTGAACAATGCTGTGCTAAAGGGCAGGACTCTGAGAAGTTTGCAGAATTAATCTTTTAGGTGTTAAATATTGACATAGGATTTTTTTTCTTTTCTTTTCTTTTTTTTTAATACCAGTTCAGACTCTCCTTATGAAGAAATAGCAGAAATCTTGGATGTGCTGCATCAGGCTTTGGCAATTTATTTCGCCTTAATTGCCAATATAACCTTTTTGTTTAGTACCTTTTGTTTCTGCAGGCATTTTGTTTTATTAACTAAAAAACCCAAGTGTCCCTGACTAAGTGCCTTTATTTTTCCAGTGGGTACAAAGAAACCCCTAGCTTTTCAGCAATCTCCCTGTTTCCTGTAGTTGCCAATTGTATTTTCACATGATCAAGTGAATCTACTGATTAATTTTTTTTTTTCCCCCCAGTTTTGGATGTAATTGGATATACTTGAGAGTTTATTGGTGTGGGTATTTTTGTGTGTGTGTGTGTGGTTTTTTTGGTTGGTTGGTTTGCTTTATTTTTGTTTGGTTTTGGTTGGTGGGTTGTTTTTAATTGTTTGGGGTTTTTTGCCATTATCTCATTTATTTCTTATATAGTTTATTTCCTATTAGAAATCTACTTTTTCTTAAGTAGCTCTTGAGACACTTGCAATGTCTTTGGATTGACTTTAAAATAACTGTAATTAGACTTCTCATTTTGTTGAAGTCTCCTGATACAGAGCTTCCTGTTGTAATGTCAATTCTTCGCGTAATTCTGGGTCTTGACTTTGCTATCATTGTGGTCTCTGTTACATTTTAAAAGATGGCCAAGGTGAAAGGACCCTGTGGGGTCCTAGACTAGAAAGTGGATTTGCAGTGTTCGGTGAGTCTGCTGCAGCGCTGCAGGAGTGCTTTTGCTTTGTGATAAATCTGAGCAGAGTTGCAGCACAGCCAGTGTCAGGCAGGTCTTTCAGCAAATTTGGAATAGTTCCTACCTCCTTGTTCTGTATTTCAGTGAGATGAAAAGGATGATATTTAGAATGAAAAATTGACATTTACTATGAGAAATAGATTATCATAGTGAAATATCTTGGACTACGTAATAATCTCCCAAAGGAAAAGACAAGCAGCCTCATTTTTCTGATAATTTATGGCCAGCCTGGACAAATTGCTTATTATACCACAGGGAATAATATTCTCCATTGGTGAAGGACTGTGCATGATTATTTAATGGGTACTTTTTGTTTCTACTTACTTTTCCTTTCTACTTCTTATGGATAAGTTATATGTAAATGTAGTAAAAATGCTTCTTTATGTGATTTGCCTGTAGGTCAAAGTCTGGACACACATTAAAATATAAGCACTAGTCATAATTGCAGCAAACAAAAGGAAGTGCTTTTGGAACATCTCATGTTGTGGCTTTACTTACAAAGTGCAACTATGTTCCTTTGAAATTCTCCGTCTCTAGGGAAGCATGAGTATACAAACATCCCCCCCCCCCAAAAAAAAAAAAAAAAAAAAAAAAAAAAACCAAAGAAACCACCCCAGCCAAACAGTTGTGTACAATAATGCAAATTAAACCTTCCTAACTCAACATAAACCCTGATATTTGTCAGTTTATTCTTTTTGACCATGATCTAGAATCTCTTGCAGATCATTATGTCAAATACGAGGTCATTTAATTTTGTAGTTTCCAGCTATCTAAATGTAATTTTTACTGGGTTTGATATATAACAGTGGTGACATTATTCAGTGGGAATATGTCTTTCAGGGATCAGCTACTTCCTAGATTCCTATTACCAATAGCCAATGACACACAGGGTTTTACTGTAGGGAGCAATGTAGTTCAGTGAAGCCTTTCAAATATTACACATAGGAGCTTTTCTTGGGAAGGACAATTATCACAGAACATGGATATTTTTGCCTGAGTTACATGTGTTTCAGAAAGCAGCATGCTTATTAACATGACTAATAGTAACAGACACTGCTGGAGTACTGTTGTGGGAAGGCTGAGGATGTTAAATTCAGGTCTGAAGTTTGTGCTATCCCCTGCATTTTTTTTTCCATGAGTATTACTTAGAATAAAGTTGTATGTTAATTGCTGTCACCATTAATTTGGCTTGGGATATTCTGCAAATTCAGAATTCACTGGATGAAAAGGTTTTGCTCACATTTCTGTGGAGTTTTTTATTACAGAGATGAGTTGAGCATTGTAAAATTCTTCATGGTCTCTTTTTTAACACTTCATAGCATTCCTTCCCAACCTTTTTTCCCTCTTGAGTTGAAACATGTTTGTTTTCTTTATGGTTTGTTTTGGTTTTTTTTCGTTTTTACTGTGTAACCAGCTGTCCCTAGTATCTGTTCCAGTTCCCTTAAAGCTTTTTTCAATTTGTGCTCTGAGGAAGAACGTCCTAAATCAGATACATGGTCTATTTGCATAGTCTTTACCATGATGATTATACTGGAATAGCTTATATTTGTCCATGGGAAAAAAAGTTTTCTTGTGTGACTGATGAGTAAAAAAATTTGTTAGAATATTTTTATATCCTGAAAAAGTGCTTTGACAAGTGCACTACAGAAGGCAGAAGAGAGTTCTTCTGTCTTGCCCCTGAAGTCCCTGCTTTGCCACTCTGTGTTCTGTGTGAAAGGTTCACTGTTGCTTCCCTGAACTCTCAAGTTCTTTGGCTCTTTATGCTTTTAGAATGAAACGAAATGTAATAATGAAATGAAATGAAATGAAACGCAATTCATGGTGTTTGCAAACCATGTATGCATCTCAGTTTAAGTTTACAAGATTATATGTGCACTGGTATTAGCCTTTTCCAGAATTTCAACAGGATCCTTTTATATAATTTTATATTTCATAATGTCTAGTATAGTATCTTCACTGTGTTACTCTTGCATTAGTCTGTGAAATAAATTAATGAAATTAACCATCTTGAAAAGCAGTTGCATATAGGAAGTTAATTCTTTTGACCCTAACACTGATTTTTGTAATTCTCTGTTTATGCTTTTCTGATTTTTCTTCTTGCTTTTCCTTTCTATTTCATATACCTAGAAAATACTTAGAGTCAAAAAGCAACAGGGAACAATTATCCTAAGCAAGAAGCAAAATGTAATTTTAATGTCACTGTAGTAGAATGCAAGTTACGATTCAAGAGACTGCTTAAACTGCTTTTCTTTCCATGGCTAAGATATTTCAGCATAGTGTAGAGCTTTCATTTACAGTTTAAGTGAACACAGGATAAATACAGAATATTTATTATATTCTTCAGCAGCATCATGTGAATATGGTGTTCTTTCTGTTGTGCTGTGATGCTTTGTTTGTGCTCATGTCATTGTGTGCAATAATGGCATACGAGGATAATTTCTTTGCATAATGGAATACAAAATTTGTAAAATTACACATAAAGGTTATCCTTATCTTGAAAGGCATATGCGAAAATTGTTCAAACAATGTCTGAAAATACAATTACTGAACTTGTAAAGATGTTGCTTCTGTTCTTACTGCTGTTGTTTCTCTGTGTTTGTGACTTAAAGCAATCATTTCTGCCTCAAATTTGCAAATACATTCAGAGTGCTTTTTAGAGACAGTAAAAGCACATAGAGCATAACAGTGGAATTATTTCTATATGTTAACATATGAAAGGTGTATTTTAAAATGAAATGTAAAAACATTGAGATCATAACTAATCCTAATCCCTATTACATAGTTACTTTAAATATGGAAGTTTAGAATGTGAGTATGGTCACAGCGATTTTTCCAAAAGTTTTATCTTACTGTCCCAATTTCTATTTGAAGCAGATTCTATTACATTTTTGACCTTACTCATCCACTAATTCATATGATGAGATGTTCTTAGCACTAAAGATACAGATGTGCAGAAGGGGCTGTAGTCCCACTGAGTGTCAGAATGTTTTATTTTCAGTCAGTTTTGCTTCATGTCTGTTCCACTCTTTGATACACATCTCCTCAGGACTGAAATCTTTTCACCAGCAATCACTGTGAATACTGCAAATGTCTTTCTGCAGCATATCAAGGATGAAGTTGTTAGATCAGATCCCAGCCCCGTTGTAGATACTTGTTGATGTCTCTGACTGTAAAATGGAAGTAGCCCATGCATCTTAATCGTTATCTCGTCAGTGGAACTGGTATTCCCATTCAATCATATCTGCTAGGGCAAAATCCGTCCGTGTAGGGGTGTTTCAGATACCAGTCCACCATTCAGATCAACCAGAAAAAAACCTGTCCAGTCTGGAGAGAGTTCATTCAGGTAAGAGAACAGACTACAGCAGGAGCCCCTTCTCCTTTGCTGAAAGCAGTCAGTTCCATTTATACTATCTTTAGAAGTACAGACAGATATGCACAGCTTTCAAACTGAGTTTTGGAAGTTTTTGCAGTCTTGCGTACACTCAAATACTTTTCTGATTATATTACAGCAAAGGCTTGTTACATTTAATTAAGTTTGGTGGCAGTGCTACAGCACTTACCAAGCTCTTAAAATATAAATCATCTAGAGTCAGGCTTTTTGGTAGTTTGCAAGAGCTAGTGAAAGAAGCAGGCAACAGTCAAGAATAAAACCAGAATTACAGAAGCTAGTGCTTTGATTTATGGTGTGTGATGAACTATTCTTCAACCATGATGTATGTCAAGATAAATGTTAAGATTCCCTAATACAGCTACTGCGAGATCCTATTTGATAAATTGTCATCAGTTCTGGGATTTTGGTGAGTGTTCTTGTGGAAATTTAAGGAAGAAGTTGCATGTTCTCTTTCAGAGGGGTAGTGAATAACTGAATCATTGCTGCAGGCAGCTCTGCGTGCCTCCCACAGCCTGGAAAAAAACAGACAACTCAAGTCCATATGCCTGTGTATAGGTCATTGTTTTCCTTTGACACATTCCACCTTTCCAGTCTATTTTCCTTACCTCTTTCCAGCCCTTTTACTGCACACATGGCATTTTTCACTCCATACTCCCTGCTTTTCAAGCCTGTCTGTGCTTTTGCCTAGAGCTGCAAGTCTCAGTCTGTGTTCCTGCATGATACGCCGCCGGTCTTGCAACAGAGCAAGCACAGGAGCTGCTGCCTCGCACAGGAGCAAGTTACCGCGTTCAGCTAATCTGCAGTAACTTGCTCCTGTGAGAGGCAGCGACTCCTGGCTCCACCCTGCTACTTTATCTCCCTGCATTCTCCTTTCTGGAAATCTCCTTCCATAGTCTGCACAGAAGCACTAGGATCCAGATAGCCTAGAGGGAAGCTTTCAGCTGGTTTGTATATGAACTGGTCAGAAGTTAGGTTTTCGGCTCCACAGTTTGCATGACCCCGTTTGATAGCCTGAGAAGACTTTCAAGGGCAGCCCTTGGAGTCTGAAGGGGTTGGTGTTCAAATCAAGCTGAAGTCCTTAAGGTATACCTACCAAGAAGATACAGAAGAACTAGCTGATGCCTGCTTTCTGCCTTCACAAAGTACTACTTAATGACTGGAGCATTGGTGTGTCAGCGAGTTGTGCCTGAATCTTTGTCAAGAATATCTTGAAATATCTTCATCTTAACAGATACCTCTTAATGAGTTAACCAGGAGCAGACCACATGTGGAGAAGACAGAATGATCAGGCTTCTTTGAAATGTGCTGCCCTTACAAAGTCCGTAGTCAAGAGTCTCTCTACTTTCCATGGCCAGAGGTGGTAGGAAGGGACCAATGGTACCAGGACTGTCCCAGTCCTCAAAGCAAGGTCAGCTGTGATCTGGGAGGTGAGCTCTGAGGGAAATCAGTCTCTGCCACTCCTGTACCCCTAATAAGCCAGTTTTCTCTAGCCCAGAGCTCTGCCCCAATACTTTCTAACCCAGGGGGCTGCTTTCTTATTCCTGTATACCTCTTTCAACCCTCTGGTGTTCCACATTCCCTGCATCTCACACTGCCTTATCCCAAGTTTCCTTTTACTCAGGTCCTTAATCCTGTCCTGTATTTGTTTGCATTTAACCCCCACACTTCACTGTTGCTACCATGGGGTTGTTTTATCACTGTCTCTGACTGTGCCCACTTCTACAGTCAGCTTCTCCCACAGGCAGCAGTGTCTGGCTCCTGCAGCTTGGATTTGAAAACTTTGGGTATGTTTTACATCCCAGAAAAGGCCAAATCTAGGATTCTGAAGGCAGAAAATAGGGAATCTGGTGGTAACTATATGGCAACATTTTCTTCATACTGCAAAGGCCTTTAAGATGTTTACATTTTATTGGCAAAAGTCAGAAATGGTTTGTCCAGACACTTGTGGCTTTTTTTTTTAATGCTGTTTGCATGGAACATAATGATACAGCCCTAAGAGGCATGTTGGGTTAGGAGTCTGCTCACTTGAGTGTATAGGACAGGAGCACAGGGAGTGTAATGTTGCAAATGGACAGCATATCTTAAAGAGCCACTACTTCTCAGAATGATATTTCTTCTACTTACAGAAAAAAATGGGAATTGTAATGTATTGAGTGGAAAAGAGAGTACAAATAAAATACATGTCAATCTGTAAACATATTAATAGTTGACTTTGTATATTGCTACATATTTTCAAGTAAAAGTAAATATAAGTACTGAAGTGCCAGTAGGCATTTGCATTTTTGATGATTATTTCTCATAATGTTAAGGTAATTATTTGAATAGGAAATTCAAAGATGGTAGTTGTGCTGTGAAACCATCACCACTGTTTCATAGGCTGGTATCATTTTTGACCAGTTAAAAGGTGATGTCCAGCTGTTAGCAGGGTTAGGTGTTGAGTACTGCTGATGGTGTTTGGAGAACAGAACTGTGCAAATGTGAATTGAGGTAAGAAATAGAAGAGCGACATTTTAAAAGAGAGCCTTGACATAAGGCAAGATAGAAGTGGCAGTAACCAAACCTGTCTATGACTGGAAAGTCTTCAGAGACAAATTAGTTGAGAACATTAGGATAGAATACCTGTATCAATGTAGATATATTGAAGTTTGTGATATACATTAATTTTAGGTACTTTAAAATACAGCCTGGTGTTGTGGTAAAGAGCTACAAGAATGGCTATGTACAATTTGAACTTTCTTATTGGTGAGGAGAGTATCTTAATGGTAATGTAGGTATCAGTCATGATGACTTCCTGTGGGTGAGATGGAGATTGACATGTACTCCTCCAGCTCTCCACTCTCCTTGATGGCACATGGGTATTTGGTACAGCCACTGGTGGCTGCTGAGGGGGTGGTAACACTCTTGCAGTAGCTTGGTCTTATCCAGAGCCTCAGCAGTGACACTTTACACAGCCTGCTTACCTCTCCAGTCGCTTCTGTGTGACCTCAATCTCTGTAATAAAGAGGTTATGCAAATATGAAGTAAAAGAGTTGATACTAGTAATGAGATTCTGAATTTTTTAATTGTTCAGATCATTTAGGAGTGGAAAATCAGAGTATTTCATTACATTAACTTATGATCATATTGGGGTGCTCATTTCAACTTCATTGAGCGCTTATGTGGAAAATTGACTGGTTTTGAATGTTGGTTATAACAGTTTTGACCTTCAAAACTCAAGAGGTATGTGAAAACTAGAGAAACAAACAATGCAGCCTTCTATTTAAGAAAGGAAGAGTTACAAATAACTTTCTATTCTGTAAAATTTTTGCTAATGCTGCATTGAATTAACATTGCCTTTTGAAGTGCTATGTGAATACAAATAAAAAATTATAAGTAAAATGCTTTTCAACTGAGGCAGTGGAAGGTGAATAATAGTAACGAGCTTGTACTATGTCAAGATCAGTTTTATTAAGGAAGCCAATTCTTGCAGTTTGTTGGCAGGTTTTGGGTGTACATAAGTGATAACTAGTTAAATAGTATAGCTGGCTGTGTGGTCTTCTGGAAGGACCAGTCTTAAGTTTTCCTGGCTATTTAAATCCATCCTAAAGACTCAGATTTTTTTAATGGTCCTACATTTCTGTCAGGTAAAGAAAAGAAAATGAAGAATAAACACATGGGAATAACGATGCTGTATATCTCCTCTTTTTTAGGTCCCTTGCTAGAAATACAACTAGTGGATTTTTTTAATTTCCTTTTCTGCCTTACAAAAAATTATGTGCAGGTCTTTTTAAGAATACTTGTTTTTTGCTTTAAGGTGCTTCTCTGTCAAATATGGTGACATATCCTGAACACTTTTTACAGATTCTCTTTTAACCTTTTTTGCTAATTACTTCCCATCTGTTTCTTTTCATTTAGAAGAAAAAACTTAAATATTTTCTGGGTTTGCTTTATAGTGCTAGGAGAAGGTTTGATCAATGTGCTGGTTTTTCCAACTCCAGACACCTGAATTCTGAATAAATTTGACTTACTGTGACCAAAAATTAATTTAATATGCTTATCCTGACTTCTGTATACTGCAGAACCATTGCAAATCAGTACAGGTCTTCCCAACGGAGTACAGCACACTGATGGGCAAAGGGAGGAAGCCACTTACCTGTCCGTACTGTAACTGATCTGTACTGGTCTTTCCTTCCTTTGGGTATTTTTGTTAATGCCCAGGAAATTTTTGTATACCATATCTAATTACAGAACGATTTTTTGAAGTTGATATTTAGATTGACACCGCTTCTTACTTAACTGTTTTATGTATGTGAATGTTTTGACTGTCATTTTGCAGAGTTCCACCATTCCCGCTGTTGGTGAACTACTTGAAGGTCATATATGTCATATTGTTGTCAGAACTGGGAAAAATCAAATACTAAGATGTGTATATTCTGTGGGGTCAAAAAGATGTACTGCCATATAAGTTTCTGTTTTCTTCTTATTATGAAAAGAGGCCTGGCAATGGTGAGAAATAAGTTGAGAATTACAGCTGGTTTATATATAGGAGAAAAATAGGTAACTCAGTATGAGTTAAAAGTGTATATACATATGCTTAGAAACATCATAAAGAGACACTTCAGTGTCTGAAGCAGAATGATGTCTACATTCATTTCTGGTTGTTTAAATTAATTCATCTGTGAGGCCTTATTACTAAAGAGAATGGGATGTAAAATTGAAGGAAAATATAAAATAGCTAACACTTAATGAAAACTTGGAGCTACTGAAGAGTATCATGAGTTTTGAATGTCCTTTATAATCAAAACAGAAACTAGGGTTTCCAGGGTTTGTAATGAAAAAGTTCAACTTACTCTGGGGTGCCTGTACTTCAGTGCAGTCAATGCTTTTGGAGCATCCAGGCTGGATGGACTGACTGCTGTGTCTTTGCTTAGCAAGAAGAACATTGTGGTTGTCCACTGTGAACAGCACACTGCTCTCCGACCCTTCTTGCTGGCCCGTGATGTTCTTGTCTGCCTGTTCATACCAGCAGCACCCTCATGCTCCTCTGGGATTTGGAGTTCGTGTAGAAGTAACACTGACTTGCACAGTACCTGCAGAAATCAAACTAACTTCTTTTCAGAAGTACCAACAGTCATTTGAGTCAACTTATCCCACTGTCCTTTTGTGTCTTGATGGTGTGCCAGTGACTTCGTGAAGAGTTGGAGAGAACAGCAGGCACAAATTACATCTTGGGTGCTTTTTACTTTTGAAGCCATTAGACAATACTGCAGAGATTCTCTGGTATTTCTCTACTTGTAGTGATATGTCTTTTTAGTGTGACTGCATATTTTTATTTGCTGTAACCTGTTTTAACTCTTAGGCCTGCTGCTCTGAATGTGTGTTTACTAGTCTTTTCTCATGCTGTCTCTTTATCTCTAATGGTCTCTAATAAATAGAGAAGGCGCATACCTGCTGCTCTCCTGAGTTACTGAAGCCTGTGAAATGATTTCGTTGAAGAGCTCCTTGCACCATAAACACAAACTCCTGGTGTGCATCCATCTTTAATGTGCATCTTTCCTTTTTTGTAGTAGTTCAAATAGAATTGTGTAATCAGATTTGCAGAAGTAGCTCTTGCTATTGTACTGAAGCTTGTTACCTTGCTAGGGTTCAGTAACAACTACTGGAGATGCAAAAAAACCCTTATGGATGTAAAGTGATATCTTAAAAGATTTTTTTCATTTTTTTAGGCTACTCACCCAGAATGTTGGTCTTCTTTATGTTGGAAACTTTGACAGACCTTTTGCACAAATTAAGGTACGATTGATAAGCTGGGCGGGAGGTGGCTATTAAATTATTTCACTTCTGTATGATTTAAGTCTTGATTTAGAGAACTTCAGATTATCAGTACAGCTTCAGGAAAAATAATTGGAAATAGTACTGCTTTGGTTATGTTTACCATATTCTGGGTTTGATTCTAGTTACATCTGTGTACTTACATTGTCAAAGAATTTTAGTTTTTCCTATCACCTTTTGATTAATTTTGACTTAAGTTTAATTATCAGAAGGGAAAATGTTATTTTTGGGATTTTTTTAGGTTACTTTGTCAGTGACATCTCAAAACAAAGGCACTTTTGGAACTGTAATTCTTTAAGTGATTTTTGACAGAGAAGACACTGCAGTAAAAAGCACAGATTGTTTTTTATTAGATTTACTATGAAGGACTCCTACAATTTCTGGAAAAAAAGTATTTGTCTTTATTATTTCTTTTCTTTCAGGTTAACTATAATGTTTTCACATTTCTAGTTGCCAGTTGCTGGTTACTGTCACATCAATACAAATGTTTTACGAGAATATATGGACTGATTTTGATGAGTATCACTGGGATTTTTCTTTTGACAAAGAGTGGAAGGCATTAGCATGTCAATCATTACACTGGGATGTGGAAATGCTTTAGAATGCTGAAATGTTCCCATGTCCCAGATGATACTGGTAATTACTACATATTCTGCACTCTTGGCAGTGCCGTTCCCTCCATCGTGTGCACACACTTGTGCCTCTCAGAATTTTAAAAGCCTTGGGTTTGTTTTACATCAAAATGAAACTTGATTTCTAAAACTCGGATGTGTTCCTTTGCCATCCCTAATTACATTACTAAAGAACAGTATTCCCAACTGTATCTAGCACACACTTGCTTTTCTAGCTTAAGCTTTAGTACCGTTTTAAAATTACATTAAAAAAACAGATGCATGCTTTTCATCTTGCCCCCCTTTTTCTCTCATCTCTCTAGTTCCTACATGTTTATTACCTGGTTTGGCTAATAAGCAAACGGTTTAAATGTTTCTTGCATGAAACGTCTTGCCAGAAGTTTCATCACAAGAAGTTTCATCACAAATAAGCTTGTATATTTTTGGTAATAACTCTTTACAATAGTGCTTCTTTAAATGCTTTATAAAAGTTCTCTCACACTGTTTTCCCCTTCCAAATGAGTCCCCATTCCCACCCTTACCTGCCCCATCCGCTTCTAATAAGGAGCAGCAAAATTTTTCCCATGGCTGGGAAGAGTTCATAAGTTCCCTGGGTGAATTTGAGAGAGAAGAGGTGTACACTGCACTTCTTTCCAGCCACTTGCAGTCAGCAGTGGTACTCCTTCCACCCTTTTGGCCAGGGAGAGGCCCTTCTGCTCACAAGGCAGCTGCAAAGCACCATGCTGTGCAGGATTAGACTGCAGGACTGAGTATCCTATCACTAGCAAGTGCTTAGGGAAGGAGTGCAAGACCAGGATAAACACAAAGGATGCATCCAGTTTCCTGCAATTCACATGCAGGGCCATCTTTACTGGAAGTTCTATCTGCATCCTGGTGCTTAATTGACTCAGTTGGATCTTCCTTCCTGAATGTGCCTAAGGGATTTTCCACTAAATTTTCAACATATGAAGCTGTGCTATCACAGCAAGATAAGGTTTTATTTTATTTCCTTTAAACCTGCTGCCTAATAATTAATTTTGGTTCAACCTAGGCCTTATGTCAGTAGAAATGTTGAGCATTCTCTGTTCCTGACTTTATCTTCTCTTTCGTCTTATCCAAACTTAAATCTTCAAAGCTAAAAAAACTGAATTTAATTGCTCCCTGTATCCAACCATTCAGTATCTCCAGTCTGCATCATATTTGTTCTTCATACCTTCTGCATTTCTACTGTTGCCTTTTTTAAGGTATGGAATGGCACAATATTCAAGATGGGGGAATAACATCTTCTGTTCTGTTTGCTGTTCTTACTTTATACATGGTACAATGCTTGATAAAAATCTGACATACGTAGAATTTGAGTACGTGACTTAGACTTTCTGGTAATATATCACTGGTGTAGTCTCATCCTAAATGTTGTGTTTGCCATAGAACAGGTAATGTGGATATTCAAACTAACTTTCAGTTACTACCTAGGAAAAGCAAAACTTACTACCCACTGAATTACTGTAGATTACACAGGCATGTTTGAATAAGGTAATTCTACAAGCTGTGCTGTCTTAAGACATTTGTTGAGCTGTAGGCATATATATGGCCATAAATTTGCATACTGCTGCTTTGCTTTGTTTCTGATGCTAAGATAATCCTGTAATGGTAAGGTAATTTGTCTCAGGGCCATCTCTTCTGTGGCTTGTATTATGAGCTGCAACTGGGAAATGGCATGCAGTTAACAAAAACAATGAGCAGCATTTTTAATTGAGGCTCCTGTCTGATTGCTTGGAGATATTAGAAGGCTGTTTGCTGCATGACAGCAGGAGGAACTGGTATAGAGTGATGGGGTTGTACTCTCCTAGACATCTTCAGCAGCAAGAGAGGAGTAATAACTCACATTAAGAGTTGGTGCTGTGAAAAGAAATGTATGTACTCTGGAGAGATACAGTGGTCTTTTGTTACTGTTGATACAAGTTTCATTCATCCCCCAGCAGTTCTTCAGGTCTTTCATATGCAATTGCTAACAATTCCACCAGTTAAAAGACCTCTGAACCACACTTGGTCCTGGAACAGGGCAGAGTGTTTGTAACATTTTGGTTCTGATATGCTTTTGCTCACTGTGTGATGGATTGATCTCTCTTGTTATATAAATCAGCAATTCATGTTCAATGGCAAACATCCCAAGTATTATGTATTCTATTAAGATCTGGCATTTCTTGCCAAACATGTGCATTAAGGAATGCCCCAAACCACTACACTCCTCTGTCAGTGTAGATTTATTACTCAAGAGTTAGCCATTACTATACAGCAGTACTTCCAGTGCATTCTCTTGCACTTTCAGTTGGACAAATAGGACAAAAACATTACCAGGCTTTTAAAATATTAATAGTAAACATATGAACTGCCATGCTAGTACTCATAAATTCATGTTTCAATTTATGTGCATTTACAAAACTGCAAAGATAGAAATTCCTTGTCAAGTAACCCTTCCCAAAAGAAAACAAGTTTGATTTTCCAGAACTGTGCAGGAGATAATTGCACTGGTGTCTTTGATAATGAAGACTGTGGATGGCAAGTCTGGGAAGAGATTTTGAAATACTAACATCTCTTCTAGGATGAATTTTCTATGTCTGTCTTTCTCATATTCAATAATCATTAATATTTATATATATTAATATTTATAATGTTTCTGAGACATAGATGAAATGGTAAGATTAACCAAAATTACCTGATCTTCTTCCTTCTCACTTGCTTTCAGTGGTAGCGCTTGATAGATGTTTGATCTCTGTACTTCATTATACAAAAGAAATGTGAAGCCTTCATTGCTCAAGCTTTTGAAACCTATGTCTGGTAGCAAATAAGAAATGGAGGAAAAAAAAAAAAAGTGTGTTTTCCTGGCTAGAGGAATCTGCCTGGAAATTTTCAGTAATGTGCCAGTTCATAGATACTGCAAGATTTTGTATGTTGCTACTTTGAAACTTTGAAAGTTGAGTTCATGCTACAGAACTTTTAGGTTATCATATGGTGATTGTGATTGCTTTTGTTCTAGGGTAATATTCAGTGAGTTTCAGTAAGTTCAGTGGCTTATGAAAACGATGGCCATTTCAGTTAGCTGCTGAGAGTACTAAATTAATTAATTCTTTGAAAAGGAAATTCCTTGTGGCAGTAAATTCTCATATTTCCATGGGACTCTTCTTTAAGGTTATATTGAAGGAATTGATTTCACAGAGGGTAGTTCCTCTTAATTTTATTTTGTTTCTAAAAGACATTATTCTAAATAATTGTTTAATTCTAGTATCTGTTCAAGAGTGTTATAGAACAGTTTCACCATAAACATTTGCCGTTTTGTCTCTTTTCCCCTTTAAGTAGCTATGTTAGTAGTAGTAATTATCATATACTTCTGCATTCATTCAAAGAACTTTGGAGGATTTGCAGCTTTCTTTGGATCTGAAGTGGTTGTATATATTAAATATCCCTTGGAAACTGGATGAAACAAAAAAGCTTTCTGTAAGTGACAGTCTTGATCAGACAGACAAAGTATTGACATCAGCTGGAATTAACTGGCAAACTTTGATAAATCTGTTTATATTAAATATTGATAGTATTTTTTTTACTATCAATGAAGTTATTAAAGCAAAAATTTTATCCTAGAAATCGTGTGTCTATTAGAAGTAACTAAATGCATTGTCACAGCATACACAATAGTTACCTGATGGAAGGGTATGTTACGGGGTTTTAACCTGCTTACAGAACAAGGACTCTTCGTGACACATATGACACATTGTTTTTTAAATAGAGACTTGATCAATGTAGATTAGAATGAAAGCTTAGCTACACTATATCCAGTAATTATAGCTATAAAGAAAATTATATTGTTAAATCAGTTTATGAGGATTGAAAGTTTTTGCAGTTCAGTTCCTAGTTGCTTCTGGGATTAGGGGCAACTTTCAGTACACTGTGTTCTCCATTATTAATCAGTAATGAAGCTTCTGGCAGTCTTTACTATAGAGCTAATAACTAGTTTCATTTTGGGCTCTTAACACATTAAATTACCATTTAAATAAAGATTAATTACTGCTACTTTATTTTTAGTATTTTAAGAGTAGTTATTAAAAAGTTTCATAATAAATAGTGCTTTGTTCAAAATAGCATTGTTCGATTTCATAGAATCTCAGGACAGTTATGGTAAATAGAGTATTTTGGAAATAGTGATGTGTTCTTAGTTTTTGGGGTTTTTTTGTGTGGCAAGAGCCCAATGGAAAGATTCTGAAAGTTTTAGGTTTGCTTCTGGGGAATTTGCTGTTGTAGTTAACAATGGTCTTGGTGTCAAGGTCTAGCAAGGAATCAAGCTCTCTGCTCTGGCCTGCAGCTCAGTAGCCGTTATCTGTGATTTTATTTAACTGAGAGAACAGTGTTAGCTGAGACAGTTCAACCTACCACCTACACTCCAGGACTGCAGTTTGATTCTGAGCTATTATTTGCCCAACTGCCTCATTTTCCCTTAGTAAATACACTTCTAACTTAAAATGTGATAAAGCATAATGGAGTTACGCCAGAGAGAGGCCTTGCAACAGGTGATTGCCCCAGGATTTCTCTGGTCATACCACATCAAAACCAGTAGAGATTGGATACAAATCTATCCTCCTTTACTTTAAGATCCACTGACAACTTACTGTAAAACTCAGAGAAATTACTGTTCCCAGGAGCTGAAACATCTTCAACACAGCTGCTTTACCTTTGTCCAGACATAGAGGCTGAACTGATGTCTGAGAACTGGGCTAGACATGATTCATGACTCCTTCAGCAATATCAAACGTGTAGATGATTACTGGAGTGATTGGCTACAATTTACCGAATAGGCTTTCCTGAAAGAAAAGGGCAAAAGCATGAATTGGTGAACTTGCTGGTTTGAAGAGTTTATTGCTTAAGCTAGGATAAGCTGCTGATTTCTTGACTGAAGTTGGCGTGTTTTTCTTCCCTGAGTGACGGTGACTTCTACCACCAATTAGTGATCCCAAAGCTGGGTGGACTGCCGCTGTCTAATCACAGAGGACAGATATGGAGTACCTGGCTAGGGTGCAGCTCTTTAAACTACTCCAGATTTAGGAGGAGAATTATTCCAACCTTCCCCCAAGTGAGTGTATACTCACTTGCTGTCCTGACAGAGCTCCAGAACAGCAATGTGATCTGTACAATCTTTCAGCAAAACATACGTGAAAGCTTTCCCTCTGTGCTTCTTGATAGCTAGTAAGTCTGTTGGTGCTTGTGATTTGATGCTTTGCATATTAGACTTTCCTACATATTGATAGAGGATTTTGGTTTCATTAACACAACAGGAAAGGATTTCTAGTTTTTTATGAAGTCATAATCTGAAATTTGTTTCTGTTGCCTATCTCCCCTTCTTATTATTTTGTGCTGTTAGTGTATTGTATGCGATACAAAATGCCATCGAATAAAGCTTAAGGATATCGTATCTTCAGCTTGAGTAAAAAGACAAATACAGCCCTAGAATCTCTGGAGTGAGACATTCCTGAGAAAAAAAGGAAATGCAGATTTAGCTGTAGGTGTTTGATTCTGGTTGCTCATGTTGAAGACAAATTATTTCAAACTGAAAGAGACACCACTTAGTTCAAGAGAGGCTGGTCAAATTAAAGAAAAACTGTGGTAACTTACATGGTTATCTAAGCAAGATGGTGTCAGAGAAATATTATTTCATCTTCATATTAGCAGAGTTAACATAGGCAATGAGTGAGGGAAGAAGGGGAGATTGCACTGAGGCCAATTGCATCCTGGACTGACTCAAAAGAAGCATGGCCAGCAGGTTGAGGGAGGTGATTCTACCCCTCACTCTGCTCTTGAGACCTCACCTGGAGTACTGTGTCTAGCTCTGAAGCCCTCAATAAAAGGAGTGGGTTCAGAGGAGGGGCACAAAAATGATCAGAGGGCTGGAACACCTCTCCTGTGAAGATAGGCTGAGAGAGTTGGAGTTCTTCAGCCTGGAGAAGAGAAGGCTCCAAAGAG
The DNA here is from genome assembly GCA_024605025.1 of Megaceryle maxima. Lineage (NCBI taxonomy): Eukaryota > Metazoa > Chordata > Aves > Coraciiformes > Cerylidae > Megaceryle > Megaceryle maxima. The sequence goes on along the minus strand of JANHGN010007615.1, from coordinate 96,325 downwards.
ATCTTACAGCGGCCTTCCAGTACCTGAAAGCCTACAAGAAAGCTGGGGAGGGACTGTTTATGAGGGCACATAGTAATAGGACAAGGGGCAGTGGTTTTAAACTGGAAAAAGGATAGATTTAGATTGCATGTTAGGAAGAAGTTGTTTACTATGAGGGTGGTAGAACACTGGAACAGATTGCCTGGGGAGTTGGAGGAGTCCTCATCCCTGGAGATATTTAAGGTTAGGCTTGATGAGGTTCTGAGCAACCTGATCTAGTTAAGGATGTCCCTGCTCACTGCAGGGGGTTTGGACTAGATGACCTTTAAAGGTCTTTTCCAACCCAAGGCATTCTGTGATTCTGCAAGATTATTTTAAACTAGGAAAATAATGATAAAATAACAAATGGATTATACTGGATAGAAATAACTTTATGCTGAAAGCTGAAGAATATTTTTGAGAACTAGAGATCCAGATTCTACTTCCATTCAGAAGAAACACCTTTATAGAGTTGAGAAGGAATGGGATGATTACATGTTTTGATTACTGTGAAAGAAGATAAACTCAGATAATCTTGAGGCCCTATGTTTCATTAAACACAATCACTCTGCATTAAAAACTGAAGATAAAGCTATAGTGTATTCTGCCTCTTCTGAAGTTCAAAGTATATCTTTAGGATAAAGTAATCAACATTAATAATATATATTTATTCTTGTTAACAGTCTCCAAACAGAACTGATGGATGGCTTTAATGTTTTATAGAGTTTTGTGGGATGCTACAGCAGGATTTTCACACTGTGGATAACTGCACTAGGCATCACTGGAATTGCTAGTATTGGACTGTTGAGAAGCTGCAAAAGGGAAATCCTTTTCTTTTTTCTTGTCTTTTGTGGAAGCACCTATATTTGTGTGTCATCCAGAAATCAACACATTGAAACAGTTTTAGCTCTTAGTACTTAAAAAGTGAGGCTGATTGCCAAGTAATCCTTCAAAATAAATTTCTCAATGGAGTGGGAATTTAAGCTTTGTTCCTAATGTTTATTGTTAAAAGATGACAATGTATAGTCTTCTCAGGGGAAGTTGTCCAATGCTAAGATAATGCCTTCTGGTGCCTGAATCTGTCCTCCTTTACTTTCTTCTGGACTGATTTCACATAAAGGACTGTGCCAAATGCAACATCTTCAGGGTTCTTGGATGGTCTGGGAAACATGAAAAGCTACCTGGAGTAGGGTTGTGGGCTGTGTTTGCCTTCCCCAGGAATGCAGGAAAGTTTTACATTAAAAATAAAAGTTAATTCTTAGCAATGATAGGGTTTTCAGGAGGGCAGCCTAGGAGTTGAAGTGAACCTGATGGAACCTGGAGTGGATACACATCTCCCAGTCTTCTGTCCCACGTTCAAGGTGCCTTTCTTTGACTTTGTGTCCTAAAGAATAATCTGAACATACTGAAAAACAAAATTCTGAATTTGTGACAGTAGTAGAAGTAACTGAGAGGTAAAAATCTGCCCTACCCACACATGTATTTTGCAAAGATATAAAGAGGATGAGGAAGGTGCTAGAGAGAATTTACTGAACAAATTGCCAGTTAGAAAATTGTAAGGTGCTTGCAAGAAATCACCCACTGCTTGTTCCTAAGTTACATGTTTGTTAAAGGTAGCAAATTTGGCTCATTTTGAAAATAGGATACTTTTGAACCACTCTTTGAGAACTAATTAGAGGGGGGGGAAAAAAAAGCATGTGGCATAATTCTTTTATCCCTTGGCTTCCTTTCATTTCTCTAGATCTTGATGTTCTTTGTTGCTGCTTTTCTCAAAAGCTATTGCTAACTCTTAAGGTCAAGGGGTCCTGACTGCCTGTGTGTTTGTATAGTCCCGGGAATATTAGAGTCCTCAGTCCTGCCTGGGAATGTTAGAGACCAACAGTATAAATGAATAGTAATATATTTTATGTGTGCATTTATATTGCAGTAAATGCCAGCATACAGTGGGCATATTTACTTGCTATAGACACATTGAGGGGAAAAAAATACTTAAGAAAACATTAAAATAATCTAGCCTTGGAACTGGTGATGTAAACAGAAATAGAATAACAACTAGGAAATCTGCATGAGCCATGGAAAAACTGAAGCAGTGAATTTGTATGCTGTCACAATTGCTGCCCCTAAGAACAAAATGTTAATGAGATATAATTTATAAATTCACTCTGTTCTGATGGATCAGAGAGTCCCCATTTTGTTTTTTGTCATGATTATGCCTATGAATTCACTTTAACAAAAATGTGTTCTTTGTAAAGCATGTGGTGTTCCATAGAAGTCCACAGAATTGGGAAGATTACCTCTGCAGTTTTCTGTTGTTGCTGGCAATAAGATAGAATAATTGGTGCTTGGTTTTGGACTATGACGGGGCGGGGGGGA
>JANHGN010007615.1:44079-93834 GCA_024605025.1 Megaceryle maxima | reverse complement strand
AAAATGGGGAAATTTTCCCTTTTTTTTTTTTGTTGTTGGGGGGAAAAAAGAAAAAATATTGGGGTTTTGTTTTGGGGATTAGGGGGGGGGGGGGGGGGGGGAGGGGTAGGGGGCAGATTTTGTTATTTCAGCTTCCAGTGGGTTGTTGGGGTTTTTTTTAATCAATCCAAGATTGTTCTTGCTAAGCATAAGGTAAATTAAGCCTTCTGGAAAGGTTAAAATAATAGCTAATCAATTGTTCATCTTAATTTATTGGTTGGTTGGATTTTTTTGGCTGTGGGTTTTTTTTGTTTGTAATTTTTTTGTTGTTTAGTTTTCTATTTACTTCTCTATTAACTGCTTAAGAAAAAAAGAAATCTTCAAATGCTTTTAATGAATATTGTAAAAATGAACAGATTGTAGTTTTTTAAGCCTCTCATTTCCTGGACTTTGGAATACAAATACATCCTAGCAATAGAAAATCAGTATGATAATACCCTTTTTCTCCAAAAGCTTAGAAAAACAACTGCTGACAAAGGAACCTCATGAAGCCCAAGAGAAGCAAATGCAGGGGCTGTGTGTCAGGAACAGAGCAAGCTGGAGCCTTAACTGTCTGCTCAGCAGCTCTGCATAAAGGCTTCTGAAGGTCCTGGTGGCAGAAGTTGAACATGAGCCAGGCACGTGTCCTTGCAGTGGTGAAAGCCACCCCCTGGGTTGTGTTAGCTAGAGCATGGCCACGAGGCCGAGGAAAGTCACTGTTCTCTGCTCAAGCATTTCTGAGGCAAATCTGGAGTAACTGTTCATTGTTCTACCCTCCGTGATGCAAGAGAGCTAGCTAACTGCCATCTTCCATTACCTGAAGTTGCAGAGAAAAAAAGCCAGACACTTCTCAGACGTGCTTAGGGAAGAAGAGCAAAAATTCAAGTTGTACATAAGGAAAAAATTTTCATGGTGCAGTTGGGCACAGCAGCAGGTTGTGTGGAGAGTCTGCAGAACTTCTGTCCATGGGGATTTTCAGTGTTTAACTGGAAAAGGCCCTTAACAACCTGACTCATCCTTGAAGTTAACCCAGCCTCGAGCAGGAGGTTGGATTGGGTGATGGCTGGTTGCCCCTTCTAACCTGAATGTTTCAGGTTCTCTGGCATTCTAGAGTATAAGCTGTCACCCCTGTGAAGTATAACTAGTTCTTAAGGATATATAAAACCACATCATTTATTGGGAAAATGTACGGTTGTATATTTTTGAGCCCCCACTGTTACTGACTGAATAAAGCTTAATTTCAGTCTATAATATTAATATACAGTATACTTGTCAGTTCCTTCTTACCTTCTCCTATGGCTGCAACCAGAACTTGCATTATACAGTGCTTTTAATACTTCTAGTCCTAGTATTTCTCTTTCTTGCTAAATGTTTACCTTTGTAAGTGGCTGGTTTTCTCAGAATATCAAAAATAGGAAAAGAATGTGTCTTTTTTCCATTAAGAGATGGAACTGCATTACCTTTCAGGGATCCTATAGACCTCTTTCAAAGAATGTGCTGTTTTTTCTTCACTAAAATGTTTATTTAGAAGGAGAAAGGTGTGGGTATTTTTCCTTTGAAGACATTCTGCACCTGTTTTCATATATTGAGACAGTATGGATTTTTTAATGGAGTGTGTGGTGTATGTTGAGAATAAAGTGTCTTTGGCTTAAACTAAAAGTCTGTGAGCATAACTGGTTTGAGAGAAGCTGGTGTTCTTAGGAATGTCTATAAAATTGAAGAAGCTTATAGATGATTCAGAAACTAGAAGACAAATTGGAAGTGTCAGCACTGGCTAGATTAATAGCAAAGCTCAAGTAAAAGGCTGGAAGAAGAGCAGCCAGAGGGTTGCTGTTGGGTACAAACACACCAAGGAGACTCCATGAATGTGCTAAATGGGGGGTAACTGTTGTACCTAATGGGTGTTAGTAAGGGAAGATGAGTGCATAGCAGCGTACAGCATGGGACACCTGAATGCTGTTGAAACAAAACTTGCATGCTTGCCAAGAAGAAGTGATCCTAATGCTCATACCTTCCCTTCTCCTGCAGGCTTGTCTGCGGCTCCTGTTCCAGCAGTGACACTGACCTTGCAGTGACTCTTAGGAAAGCCTCCAAAATTAATCCCTAAGACCGTATTTCCTTCTTCAGTGCTCTTGGTTGGAGTACTTTTGTGATAATACCCATGAGATTAAGCCAACCAGCAATTTCTCGCATCAGGATGGTTGATTTGGAGTTTCCCGTTTCATTTCATTTGATAGATAACAAGATTTGAAACCAGCAGTAGATAATATATGTGCCGTCAGACTTTAGGTGGATTTTTGTTGGTGTTTTGTTTGGGGATTTTTTGTTTGGTTGGGGTTTTTGTGTGTGTGTGTTTGGTTGGTTTTTAAATATCAGCATTCCTTCTTGAATTCATTTGCTTTCTTACCTTCCTGGTAATTTTCAAGATACTTACTGTTGACCCCATACAAATACTATTCTGAGAAGTATAGTAATACAGAAAACTATATTATTACTATTCAAAGTAATAAGCAGATTGTGTTTACAGTAGCTTGCCTAAGCCCAATGGTATGAATACGTACTGTGATAAATGGGAGCATTAAGATATGCAGATGATGTCTTATTAAAATAACACGTTAATAGACAGGTAGTTTATTTTCCATATTGAAAAGACAGCAAAACAAAAGGGTTAAGTGGTGTCTCTGAACCATAAAGTTATTGCTCAGTACCAGCTAAAAATTGTTGAGAAAGATACTGGGAATGAGAGGTTTGTTTTAGCAATAAACGAGCATAGATATTGCAGATATTTCTCATCTGCATTGCATTGAGCCATCATACTTGTCACGGTGGAATAACTGATCAGGTCATTGTAAAACTGCCAGATTTCTCATGCTGTAGCTCGAGTTGTGGTTTGCTTTTGTCCTTGTCCTCTTTGTTACATTGTTCTTTCCCAGGCTTCAGTGTTTGAGAGTGTTCTGGCTCCCATATGTGGGTGATTTGTGGCTGGCACCATCTTTTGTTTTGCTTTCTTATGTTTTACAAAAATCATCTTGCAGAGGGAATGATTTGTCCGTGATGATTTTAAGCTCTTGAACACGGTGATTTGTTGCTGCAGCTGTTCCTGTTTCAACTGCATTGTCAAACCTGGTTTGGGTGAGACTCTGCACGCAGCATAATTTGTTCTGAGTAATTGAGGATACCTTGATGACAACAGCTGTTTATGGGGCCAGCTCCTGTGCTTGACTGAGTTCAGGGGCTGGTTTTTCCTTTCACATAGACATCCCCACACTCAGTTTCCATAAATGCAATTGCATTTGCATTTTCTTTTGACTAGAATACAATACTCAAATGGTATAGCAGTGTGCTCAAGCTTCCCAGAGTTCTATGCAATTTAGGAAACTCGTAGGTAATAGTCTTCTCAGGGAAAGTAGTCTCCTAAATTTGTGTGTCTTTATTGTTTCCCTCAGAAATTATTCTTCATTACATGTTTGCCATCATAATTATTCTTTGCTAATCTGTTCTGATTTTTTTAAATCAGTTCTTTGACTTTTCTTTCTGCATTAGACCTTCCTGCATTAGAGGCTTTTGTTGGTACTGTAGGCAAGTGAAATAAAGGCAGTAGAAAGGGTAACAAAGAGAAAGAATAGATACAAAAAATAGTTTCTAAATAAAAGTATAAAAATCAAACCCTATTAGAAATTTATTCTAATCAGATGAGGCAACAAAAGTATTTAGGCAAAGGCTTTTAAGTAATTTTTTGTCCATTTCTTATTTTTTTTATTGTTTTAAAGTATCACGAGATCATCAGCCAAGATCAGGCTTGAAGGAGGAAGAAAAAGCAAATTGTTGTAAACAGTCTATAGGCAGAGCCTATCTAAAAATGTTAGGTGTTTTGGAGATGAGTTATTTTGAGTCAAAACTGAAAAATGAGGTTGAACTTGATAAATGAGCTTGAACTTGTAGTACCTTTTCGAAATGCAGATGATAATGTCTTTAAAATAAATTACTCATGAATAAATCAAGATGTTGAAGTTGCAGAGGGTGAGAGATGGTATAACAGGGAAATTCTTTGACTAGGAAATTGTTTCTGAGACCTTTCTTTATAGTATGTATAAAACGCATGGTGAACATCATGAATGAGAAATATTTTAAATGTCAGATGCTGGTAAGATTGGAGAAAAACAGTTGATGGCAAAAAAAAGAGATCATACTGAGAGGTATTGTGCTGCTTTAGGGCTAGTAAAAGAGAAATGCAGATTAAATTTAGATAAATGAGAAAGAATAGGCCCTCAAACAATAACACAGAAAGTAGAAGAAATATCAAATGAGATAATTATGCAGGATATCAGCTTACAAAGGAAAAGGGGTTGTGGATAATATCCTGTCTAATTATAATAACTATAAAGGAGGATAGTCACATGAACTAATTTCAGCCACTGTATACCCCACAGGCTCCCTGTATAGGCAGTGGAAAACAGTTGAATTTAAGGGTGAATCTGGGAACCTCTAAGAAAAGTGCCTGGCAGTTGCCTTGCTGGGTCTTTAAAGTTGCTTTTAGAGGTGCCAGTCTCTTTCAGTGGATTGCATACTGAAATGAGCTCCTAAATTATAAGTACCTAAAGTAATGGTGCAAATACTTGTCTTGCCTGTCTCTCTGGACTTTTCCAATTATGAGATTAAAGGCTGAAATAAAACAAATTTCTTTTTTTTTTTTTTTGGTAGAGCTGTTTTAACTGCAAGTGAGCATTTCCTGTATAGTATTGCCCACAGACAAGCATTGTGGCTTCAATGTCAATTCATCTCCTAGTAGATTTTTCAGAGATTCGTGTTTTTCTACCATTTCCATCCTCAAGTACAATCTGTAAAACCACATAAGTCCTGCAAGCTTAGGCTATGTTAGACCTCTGATAAGAAAGTTTTGCTGGCTCTTACACAAAGTTAGCAGGTAAGGTGAAAGAATTAAAAAAAGATTGTGCCCATGAAAGGCTGGCCTGTAGGCAAAAAGCTGAAACTTCATACTAGTAAAAGTAGGAGGCTGCTTCTCTCCTACACAAGGAAATGATAAAATAGCACCTGTACAATTTCAAGAATGCCTTTGATACCTAGAAAGCAGTATTCTAGAGGGAAACAAAGCTATACATAGACAGTAAATCAGGTAAGGTATTTACTTCTGTGTTCTTAATACGTTCCTCTGTTTGTATGATTTACAGTGAAATAATTAAATGATTTTTTTCATCTAACTGGCTTTCACAATTTTCATTGCAAGGGTCGTGTATACCTCTGTTTGGCGGTATTCCAGAATGATTATAGCATTTGTAAAATTTCACATCTGAGAAAGAAATACATGCTGAAACTCGGCTGAATAGTAGTGATGCAGTATCTTCTTATGTATTAGTCAATAAAACCATTATTTATTCACTTTTTGTTTGACAATAGTAAAACCACTGCAGTTTTACCTTTCTAGCATAAAGTAAGAATAAAAGTGAAGAACATTGCTCAGTGGAGCTATTATATTTCAGCAAATTGAAGTTTTCAAAATGCCACTTCTGCTTCTCTCCAAAGGAAAAAAGGGTTGGTTGTAGAGAAAATAGCATGTTATGTCTTTGGGGAAAATAGTGTAGAAAGATTTTGAAAAGGAAAGGTCAGAGATATGACAGCATTGTTAGAACCACTGTGCAGACTCTTTCATTGTACTGCTGAGGACTGTAGATGTTTTCATTTACTGGGGAGGAAACTGTAAATATGCAATATTGCTTTTTATGTTACTAACGTCAGTGAGTTACTGTTTAATTGGCATACAGAAAAATTTCTGCCAGTGACTTTATGGCCAAATGCTGTAATGAAATGTCACTTATTTTCAGAAAAAAATGTTACTTTCTCTTGATTAGCTGAAGTACTAAATCTGTTTCAGTAAATGAATCTATTGATTTTAGCTTAATGTGTTGTAATAAAAAATATTTGAGTATGTTCTCAGTTAGCAGATTCATGAGCTGCTGTGCTGGATTCTGTACAGGCATTGATGTGAGTTTTTATTTGTTTTTCATGCATGAAGCAGGGAAGTCAGCGTTGGTACGGAAGGGAAGTAAAAACCTGGGTTCTGCTGGAGGACAGTTCTCTCACTTAAGCTGTGCAGAAGTCATCCATGGGCTTTTCTTTCACTGGGACAAACAACACCCTGACAGTCCTCTTAAGTGGGAGGGAATGAGGCTCTAGCAAAATAGTGCTGTAAAGCCTCTTGTTCCAGCTGCTCAATCCACTAGGACTCATGCAGTCTTCCAGTGATGGTTAGTATTGACCATGGTCCTCACTGCCTTGGGGAGCTGCCTGTTGCCCGCATATTAATGCTCTCCCACACAAAAAATAAAGTGCCTGATTAGTGTCATATGTTAACCTACCCAGTTGTAATTTAATAGTAATAAGGCAAGTGCAACACAGCTTCTGCTTCATTTCATTAGTGGGTCATGATTAGCCACGCTTGGTTGCTGACCACTGCAAGAGCAGGTTAACTAAGTGTTGTAGCATTTCTTTTATTGTAACACAACCTCTGAAGAAACCTGTGTGGGTTGTAGGGAAGAGGCTGGGCTATAGCAGAACCAATGTAAAGAAATACGCAAGAGCAGAATTAGAGACAAGAATGTTTTTTCCTCTTTTACACAATAATGCAAGATACAGTTACTGTATTTTCCTACATCATTACATTCTCTTTCCACCTGTTACACTTTGGATGCCATTAATGCATAGAAAGAGGTTTCAGATTAACTTAACTTCAATAGAAGGAAAACAAAGGACATCTGAATAATTTAGAAGAACATTTATAGATCAGTGAGTCAGAAGTTTTGGGCTTAGAATACTGAAGCTAATAGTAAAGCAAACAGACCTTGGGTTACTTAATTACTAGCTTGTTAATATTTCATTCAGAACTTAAAGGAAAAAAAATCTGTATTTAGTAATTACTGATAGTAGTTATAGCAGGAAACTACAAACAAAGGATTTCAGTTTCAGTTCATGTTTTTCCCTACTGTGTGCATTCTTGCCTGGCAAATCAATTCCCTCTTACCTTGGGCTTTTCAACTCAAGAATTGTGTACATAAAACTCTTTTATCTAAAGCAAACTAATGAAGGTGATCTAATGTATAAAAATACACTTTCAGTTTATTGGGCAACAAGTTACAGAGTTGCCATTGTTGTTACCTGGTTTTTCTTTCTCTTTTCGTAGCTCCTTACAGCACTGCCTATTCTTCCAGAGGAAAGACTTAATGAATTACTCTTTTCCTGGCTGGAGTTATTAGTGATGTTGACTGGCTTTAGAATGGGTGTACGATGTTACAAGTAACACTGCTCCATCATGTGAAAAGCAAACAAATGTTTTCAGCTGTATTTGTTGGAGATCTAATGCTGTTTTGGTCCTTGGCTTCAGATGGGGTAGGGTGTCTGCTCAAACACAACTATAGCACTTGAGCAGAGCACTCAAATTAGGCTCTGAATGCTGGAGAATTGAAGAATTGGCCCATGTGGAGGTCTTTGCAGGCCACAGCTTTGTGACAAAAGGGTTTTTGAACAGGTTACCTGGACAGAAAGCTAAAGAGGCTTTTCTTGGCTTTGCTTGCCTTAGCTCTTGCAGCCTAACTGGATGAAGCCACTTTGTGAAATTAGAATGAAAACTAAGTATTAGCACTTGCTTATTTTTTTTATCGATCTACCATACAATAATGAAGTGTGTGAGCAAAGCCGTGAAAGGCATGCTCATGTACAGAGGGCTTTCCCAGATTTCCTGTCTTCCATGGCTTTGGCAGGACCAACTATAAAACCATTAATTATCTCCTGTTGTCAGCACTCACCATTAAAAGTTGTAATCTTGTTTACTTGACAGTAAAACAGAAACTCAGATAAAATCCTTATTGATTTGTCTAGAAACACTGCTGTCCAAAGAGACCAAAAAGTTCATGGATTTCTCAGACTACATCTGGCAAAATCCATAAAATCCTCTGAAGCCAGTAGTGACTCTTCCAGGTCCATGAATAATGTCTGCTCCTCTGTGTCATGATCACTGCAGTCTGTTGCCCCACCCCACATCCATTACAATGGTGTCCTGGGAAATCTGGCTTCCTAACTCTGCAGATTCATTAATAACAAGGCATGGAAATGAAGGAGGTGCTTGCAATGAGAAGTAAAGCATCAAGAACCCCTCTATAGCCTCGCTTACTGATAAATTTGTGCCATTAATAGGTTAACCCTTGCTTTCCTTTCTTTTGGAGGACTGACCTCATCAGCTGGCAGGCACAATAAAACCGTTTGCAGTGTCTGATCCACGATTCATTTCCCTGTGTAGCCCTTTGCATTCTGTAACCCCACAATGATCAAGACCTGCATGCTTAGGCTTTAGTTTATAGGTCAGTTTATACTGCATGTCTTTAATTGCTTTTGAAGAAGGAGGAAAAAAGCTTTCCATGATTTAAGCCTCAAAGTCAGTTAGGCTTTGAAGTTTAAGGCAAACTATTCAAGAAAGGAAGGGAGTTCAAGCCAGCTCAGTGCTATAAAGGTAGCTGAGATGAGTTAGGGCAATTGACTTTCACTACAGCAGTTGCTTTGATCAAAGCTAATTTTTGAAAGTCTGCGTTAAGTAGCAGCCATTAATCTTTTTGTTCTGATGTATTATCAGTAATGGGGAAAAAAGGGGGGGGGATGGGACGTGGGGGTGGTGGGGAAGGGAACTAAAAAAAAAGATATTATTTTCCTTCTAATTGAAATCTTAGAAGGATGAAAAATACAATGAAGAGTCCCCAGCATTGCTTTGACAACATTTTTCACAACACATCTTTGATTTAATATTTGGATTTTATAGCACTACTGAGTAGATTTTTTTCATTCTTGTTCAGCTCCTCTTGGCTTTGTGTTTTATAATACTGCAGAGTTTCATCAAGGTATTTAGTAGTGCCCTCACTGAAGTGGTTTTGGCAGTCACCTGAAACTCATCCAGTGTCATTAGCTACAAAATGAAGGTTAAGTCAGCAGGGTTGTGAACTCCAATCTCAGTGATCAGGTGTAAGAATCCCTCCTCAAAATGGCAAGGTTTTAAAATTGTTGTAGTTTGTCTTTTCTTGTCATCCTGTATTTGAAAACTGGAAGTTCCTGCTTTCTTGCATAATACAAATACAAAACCTGAAAACTTTCTTTGAAAAATAAGATGTTATTTTGCTGTAAGAAACTTGTGTGGTTTCAAGATCTTGCACTCTTTTACAAAATACTTGCTATTACACAGACCACATAAAAGCTACGATGAACAAGACTGAGCTCTCCTCTCTGGCTCAACCCTTTGGTTCTTAGGAGATGTAGTTGATGACAAACCATTCACTCTAATGATGTAAATGGGGATTGTTTGAATTTTTATTTCCTGCAAGTCCTGTAAGCCACTGTATGTTTTGGTATCAGATTTATGAGTAACGAGGAATTGCCTCTAAAATGTAACATTTTGTAAATATGTCCTAGTCAAAACTGAAACACATGTTAAATGTAGGAGATTAAAAGCAAGTTTGCTTAGTTCTGGTCTTAGTTTATGCACACATTCTCTCTGTAGAATCTCAATGTTTTCAAATGTTAAAAGGATTTCTAGATGTTGCAAATATTTATAAATTTATAATCTTGCTCCCTACCCCCCACCTTTCTAATAATGCTTGCATAGCGTTTTAATAATTTACATATCACTTAGATAGCAGTATTTGATAAAAATCAGTATGTCAAATTCAGCTTCCCATGTTATATGTTTCTTTGTTTGCCTATTATGGTGAAGAATACAAAGTAAAATTTTGATTGCTAATAGCACCATTAAGAAAGTTACAATGTTCTGAGGCAATTAAATTTGAACCACAGAGAAAGCAGAGCTGCTAACAAACGGGTTTGGGCTTTGTTAGGCAGTGGAGTAGACATGAATATATTACATGTGATTATCATAAAATTATGGCCTGGAAATTGAACAGTCATGCTGCTGCATTTTAGACAGTACATTTATAATAAGCTGGGATAAAGTAAACATTTTGAATAGATATAAGAAGAGGCATTACTTGCAATCACAAATATATGTTCAGTTCATGCTCTTGAAGCTCAATTTAACAAAGCAAACAAATTTCCTCGTAGTGTTAAAGCAGTTATTCTCAGTGGCAAATTTTGATTTATGGGGGAAAAAAAGAACCAAAAACTTTAAATGTATAAAACTGGCTGTTTGGGATCTAAATGGAAGAAAATAATATGAATCATAATGGCTGTAATTTGAAAGCTGCGTGTCGTTACAAGTAAAAGTGGGTTCAGAAGACTCGCTTGCAATTACTTGGTACTTTGGATTCTACTTTAAATTTCTATGGGTTTATTTTTCTGGTATGATTTGTTGCTTGACTGAAAGAGTATAAAACCGCGGTTTCTAAGAACATTTCAGAAGCCAGATAAACAATGATTAGAATTTGATTTAGGGCCTGATCCTGATAACACTACTGTGGGCTAATTGATCATCAGAAGCTGCTCAGAGGTATAAAACTTATAAGGATAAGAGTTTGTAGATCTGGGGCTCACATGAATAATGAGCAGATACTATCTGACTTGTAAAAGTATTTTTTCCTCAGACAACACAGAAAGGCTGCTGGGAAGCTCCTGATAGCCCAACCCTGCAGCCCATCCCCGGTGATGTGACAGCAAGCAACAGAACTCCTTGTAGAGTGTAAGAAGTACAGATAAGCCAAGATTAATTTAGACTCCTACAGTAGCAATAGCTTGGGTACAAAGAAAAGATGAAAAACAATCATAGTAGAAAGGGCACTGTAGAATCTTACGTGTGATAAACACAAACTTTTGTCAAGAAAGCCGTCATTACAGAAGTGAAGTTGAACATGTGAAAGGCAGAAAATGTCAGAAAAACTCTTCCTCCTGTTCTGACACAGTCATCTATGTTATCTCTCATTTATTTTGAGGTATAGGGATAGCACTGACAAATGTTGTAAAATAGTGATAGCATTACTTTTCCTCCAGAAGATGTGTTTGGTTTTTTACTGATAAATTATTAAAGAGATCTCAGCTGCCCTGTGTCACAGGATTTCTTGGTAGTATGACTGTAAGTACCTGAGGGGTAATTAAGATCAGGTTTAGAGAACCTAATGGGGGGTAAATGCTTTCCCTGTTGTGTGACCACAAACCATCTCTGTTTCCCCATTTTCAAGCTGAGAATAATAAGCCTTATGAAATTCATAATTTATGAATGAGATAAGTGGTGTTCTCAAAGTATATTCACTATTGCTGCATTAACTATCATCTCCTGGATCTTTGTGGCTTAGTCTGCAGTGCTCTCAGTTTGGGACTGCAAAAGCAGTCTGAGTGAAGAAAACACAAATGAGGGTTAAGACTGGCTTTCAGAAGCTAGCTCACGTCAAGCAGAAATACAGCCCTCAAAAGATATCAGAATGTGGGTGAAGTGTTTCCTCCTGGAATAATTTCTACATTATGATCACAGCTTTTTCTGTCAGCTTGCACTGTATATCCTTGCTTTGTCTTCCCCTCTCGTACAGTTGCTTACCTTCCTGATGGGGGGTGGCTTTTTGCAGAAGTCTCCAGTTGATTCCTTGTCCTTCACTGAAATGGTATTTTTTTCACTAATGTGTTTTTGCATGACCTGCTGAACATACCTGCAGTTAGCTGTGGCATTTTACTACTTTGCCTGTTTTTCTTAGGTACTTTGACAAACCCCCTCAAGTGTTAGTATTGACCTCAAGGATTATTAGTGGCACAGTTATTCTTGGTGGCCAGATCCAAGGTGGCTGTCTCTGGCCTCTGCAAAATTACCCCAGGTGCTTGCAGGGAAGCATTGTTCTTACCTCTTCCTACAAATTCATAAGCTGTAGAGCAGGTGCAGTTCTGCTTGAACCAAATACACATCTTCTCTACACTAAGTTTACACCAGTGCTTGATTTGAGAGCTCTGTTACTGCTCTCTTACTGCCTGGGTGTTTACTGCAGTTCCCCCATCCACTAGAGTTCCTCTTTCATCAGCACATGCTGAGGGTCAGAATTACATGAGCTTCTTTTTCAAGATGACTTTGCTGAAGAAATCATTGCAGTGGAGTTGTGCCAGGTTCATGAGTCCTCAGCACAGAATTTTCCATTTCTCAGTTTTTATAAAAGATGTACAGAGAGATCTTTGTTCTTTAGTCCATAGACCTGTGATGCTTAGAGTGCCTGAGCAAGGGATATTGATTTTGGAGAACAACCATTTGTTGCCTTGTTTCATTTAACTGTCCAAGATGTGTATGGACCTTCAGATCTCGATTTCCCATTGTTGACGATGATTGAAATAGGTTTTTGAAAAGCTTTAAAGTTACCTCAGGAGTTAGATGGAGATGGTAAAGTCTAGCAGAAAGGTCAGCTGCTCTTTGAGTACCATAGATGCCTGAGTTGTAATGCCTAAAAGTGTTGAAAGAGCTTGTTGGTTTGCTGTGGCTGATGAGGTTTTCCCACTGAATGAAACAGGAAATCTAGAGAAGGTATCTTGAAGGGTGTGCATCATTGAACAAAGCATTGATGCTAATGCGCATGTATTTCTGCACTTTCTGCTTTGTTGTAGATACCAGTCTTCCTCTGAGAGTCCCAAACAAGGCTCAGGAAAACTTCCATTTCTTGCTGATAGTTCAGATGGTGTTGCAAGGTGTGAGGTGTACAGGAGACCTTCTAGGTACATTGAGAAACCTATTTCCATCCAGCTGGTATTGGAAGTCATTAAACTTGTAATATCACTGATAAGAGGAAGGTTGTTGTTTTCCATCAGTGAGTTGTCAGGAAAACCCCAGGATTCCATCTTGTTCTGTGTATCAGAAAACACTATCCATATTTGAAATTATGAATATATGAAATACATGTAAAAATGAGAGTCTTTGAAAAATATTGTATGTTAAAAAGAAAGAATGAATCGTGAACTGTGCATCTTAGACACTGGAAGTAAAAACACAAAAAATGCACAATGTAAAAAAAGCATCACTCTTGTGATTTTGAAACATGATATGAGTTGGGTGTTTTTTTTGCTTTTTCCATGATTTTCCAGTGCTTGCTGTTAGAGTTGTGGTTTAATTTGGCATGAACAAAAATGTTAAAATTTTTATATTTCTTAATGTTTCTTTCCAGGAATGAGATCTCAAAATTGGAGCATTTCCATCTCCTATGTACACAAGAAGCGGTGCTGTTACACTTAGAAGGCTTCTTCAGTGTTAAATAAACATATCAACTGCATTGTGTTTACCCAAGCTGATAACCATTTGTTGGGTAATATATTACTTAAAAGGAAACACAATCAGTATGTTTAATTTAGCAACAGAATTGGTTACTAGTGCTCTTATTTTACTTTCAACAACTCTATGTTTCTGATAAATAATATCTTGAATCATATTAAGAAATGACTATTAATCCGCACTATAAAATCTGTTTTGGCTTGAACAAAAATGTGAAGCAGGTTACTTAGCTGATAAACTTTTGCCAATTGACAGTATTAATATTTGTGGTCCTGTTTACACCGATGTTATGAGCCAGCATTTAATAATCTTCTCTTAAATGTTTATAGTTCTTTGAGAAGTTTCACTGTGGTAAACATGAAATAATTTACATGAATGGGTCAAAAAGTTCTTTAAAAGCATCTGAGCGAGCTGTTCTGAGAATTAGGAGGAAACACTGAAGGACTGCTTGGATTCTGTATTCGGTACTGCGTTGTTCCCTGAAAGTGTTGGGGGCTCTAATAACTACAGATCTTCAGAACATCTAGGATATCTTAATCAAATCATTAGACTTTCTTATATTCATGTCCTCATCAGTAATTGTGTTTAAGAATGATTTCCCAGGATAGTTCTTGCACTTCAAAGCTTTGCTTTAGGACGATTCCCAAAATAAAGGGCAGCCCTGTTTCTCACACCTCTTCTCCTTTCAGTTTCTTTGGTTTGACCTGAAGGTCCTTCGAGTTTGCTTGTCACCTTTAAGTCTTCAATCTTCAAAATGTTCTCATTTTGTGTTTGGCTTATGTTTATATCTTCAGAAGCTGTTTATTTTGTTACTGCTGCTTCTTTGTTTTTTCTCCATCCTATTCCTTCAGGAAGTCTTGACTTTGTTTCCTCCAATTACCATGTAGTTGTTGTTACCTGACTCTTGTCATTGCTTCTCCCTGCTCTTCAGGTGATGCACTTACTGCTGTGGAGTCATAGTACCAGTGGGCAGGTTAATTCTCTCTGGAGAATTAATAGGACATTTCACATCGCTTGAGAAGTTTATAGTCTATAGTATTTGGCAGCTGTGGGCAGTCATAGCATTTGAGAGTAGTGCAGAAACTGGAATTTGAGATACACTATTTTGCTATAGAGGTTTTATTTCCTAAAGTGTCATTTTTGACTGAATGTGTCCCAGTACCCTCAGGACAAGGAGCTCACAAATGTTGTATTTTTTGGACAGTTCTTAGAAAAATAGGGATTTTTTTTTTTGCTGGATGACTGGCTAGAGAAGGTGTGGACTCCAGTTCTCCTGCAGTGGCAGACTGGGAAGGAACCAGAAGGTTTCTCCCTCATGAACACGTAGCTGAAGATTTATTTTGGGATGTGCTGCTTTCACTTGTTTGCTTGCTCTGACTGTGAGAATGGATTCTAATGGAGAAAAGTTAGTTATGATGTCATAGGAGGAGGAAGAAATACTTTCCAGGCCTTATGTATCAGCTCTAAACTTTTCTCCCCTCCAGGCATTGAAACCTGTATTTTAAAAGGAAAACAGTTTGTGTACCTGAGCGTATCAAAAAGGAATGCCTTCATTGCACATGCCAGCTATGAAAAGAAAATGCAGATTCTTCTTAGAAAACAGAAAGCATTTAGAATCTATCTTGCTTGTGTGCTAAGGTTCCTTTTTTTTTTTTCCAATTCTGTATATAGAAATAAACATCTTTTTAATTTCCTAAGATTTCAACTGCTGCTTTTGTTCATTTGTTCTCTCATAGCAGTTAACATTTCCTGCATCTACTACTGTGATTGTTTCTTCTGGGATCTCAGAAATAGGCTGATGACTAGGGATGAGGCAAAAGCAACTGAAATAGGTGAATTGAGGAATGATTTCCTTTCTGTAAATGTTTGGTAATAGAGGGGAAAGTGCAACAGAAAGGCATTTAAAGAGGGAAATAGAATGTGTTAAGATTTTGCTTACGAACATCACTTTCTTTAAAGGGGATTATTTACTGAGCTAAAATCATTTCAATTGCTTGAAAAAATATTCATATGGAGAGAGGGCTTCTTTCAGTCAATTCTCCATTTATCTAAAAGCTTACCTCCTTTTTTCTTTATGAAGAACTTGAATAGGGAGAAGGTAGATGCATTTGTAAAATTTAAGCTTGTTCATGTAGACATGTTTTCTGAAATAATTAACTATTCCCTTAAAATCTAAATTCTCATTGTTAATACCTCTTATGTAAAGTAGCAGCTTGCACAGGTATTTCATTCTCCTTTGAGAATAAAGATGATGAAACTAATGTTTGTGTGAAGTCTTCACAGAAAATATGTATACATCAAGTAAATGAAAGAACAACTCAACAGGTAGAGTGATGGACCAGTCTGATGATCAAGTGCACTGTAGAAATACACAGAGAAGCCTTGGCCACCAGTAGTCAGCAGAGATAATGCAGGCATGTTCACAACTACATTCAATGTAAATGGTTTCTTCTCTTTTTCAACTGGATATATTGAGGGAGTTTTTCACATTTTGCTCTAAATTAACATAAAATATGGCTGTATTTAAACACACTTGTGATTCATCTCAAAATGGCTCCATTATTCCACCAGATGAGATAATTTGAGATGGGTTAGATATTTCACTTTTTTACATATATTTTTAATTTATTTCAGCATATAAGGGATGGAGTGAGACTGGAAAATGAGAGAATTCCTACACTTTAACTGTCATCTTTCTTAGAAAAAGGAATAAGCTTACCCCACCAAAGTTTTTCCTAGTGAATAGCCTGGATGTTAACAGCAGTGGGAAGCCTTTCCCAGCAGTGAGAGGAAGATAGCTGTCATCTTTATGCAATCTATGACAGCCTTAGGCAGTGGTTTTGTACTACGTCCTGTCTGATTTGATAATGAGCTATTGCTGAAATGGGGATGCAGCTCTTGACCACTTTTTTTTGATCACATCTTTAATTATAGCAGTAATATCATGAATCAGATTCCAAGAGGAAGCTCATCTATTTTTTTGGGAAGTGATTTGTTGGTTGGTGATAACTAGGTCAAATGGAATTGGGAACAGTGAGTGTTCCTGCTGAGGAACAATGTCCTTCCTCTTGAAAGGGAAGTAGTGTAGAGGTTGGTGGACACCACCAAGTGTGGTGTTCTGAGGCACACCACCTCTGACAGCTCTGTGTCTGAGACATGATCCTCTGGGCTGATTCTGACTGCCTGCCTGAAAATAGGCTTAGGGAATAAATATTTAATTAAGGGAGGCTCTACTGAGTCCTTATTATTGTGGTGGGAGTTTCCATCTCAAAACTGCTGGATACTGGTTCAAGACATTTTATCAACAGTCGGGCAGAAACATTGGCACTGTACCAAATGCATTACAGCTGATGAGAATAAGCGTTTTGGCTGAGAACTGCCATCATTCTTAGGACACTTCTCTTGTTTTGGTGAAGCGCTTGGTGGAAGAAGTATCTCTCAGGAAGAGAAATGATGGTACAATAGTCAGGTATGTCTATGGACACTAATACTTAAGGAAGAGAAGGAGGGATGAACCACATACTGCAAAGGGAGAACCGAGAAGACACTGCTCTTAACAGCTCAGAATGAATTCCCACAGGGCAGGACATTCAAAACACTTATATTTGACAGCTTCCTTGTCTTGCTTTGAAGCTGACATACCAGAAAATAGCATGCAAGTGAAAGGTAGATGTAAGGTGTGAATTATGGATACAAGGATTGCTATGGGCTTGTTCAGTCCTGTGCATAAGCAGTACCCATTTAGAAGACTGCTATAAGGTGCAATAGTAAAAGAGTATTTTTAATGATGAAAAGTGTGTTTTTCTCATTATCTGCAGTCCTAATCAAATGCCCTACATTTCCTAAAATGTTCATTAATACTACAATAAGTACCTTTACAAGACTGAGGTCACTTATCAAAGTAGGGCAGAGAGTAGATTCTGTATTTCTTCTTTGTAAAATAACTTACAACGTCTTGCAGTTCTTAAAGACTGTGATCGCTAGTTTTCTAATGGGAAAATTAATTTAAGTCAGTGCTTTGGCAGGTGTTCATATTTTGTGGAAAAATTGCTTCTAGATTGCTAATGAACGGCCAAGCAAGTATCTAGATAGTTAATAGTACTGCTTAATTGCTACAGTTAGATAAAGCTGCCATCTAATTTATTGCTATATTGAGCATCTGAACTCTAGAAGAATTCTAAACCATGAGATGGTTGGTTAGTTGAAGTCATTGCCTACAGTTTTATACATTTCTCTCTCTAGCAGGTGATCCTTCTAACGCTTCCCTGCTTTGGCAGAAAATCAGACACACGGTCATAACCCCTGCTGCCCCTGCGTCCACTAGGCAGCTGTTTTCCAAGTAATCTATCTTCCCAAGGCACTATACCATCAAGAGTTTCTTCCTGGGTTTATGTATCCATACCGCAATAGAAGAGGATGTTGTATTTTCCTGCATATAGCTAATGGAACATAAATATGTCCACAAATGCCTGTCAGTCAAACATCTGGACTGTATACAGCTCTTGAAAGTGGCTGGAAAGAAGTGACGTGCTATGCAGACCATGCTGCAAAGGAAGAGGTTGCTGATCTGGGCAATCTTGATTTTTCATCCAAGTCATCAGCAGTAGATGCAAACTTCACTTAGGGATTATCACAATTTTAGGAGAAAAGCTCTTTTCAGGTGATGGAATGGGTGAAGAAATAATGTGGGACATGGCAAGCTGACTCTGACTCTGTCAGTCCTGCAGCAGAATGGGCCTCGGTTCTAAGCAAGTTTAGCAAAAACTGTCTTTATAGTGCCATGTTCACTCGGCAGGTAACCTGCATGCCATGCAGTATAGGAGGATTCAGTCCATGCTCAGAACCTCTTTATGAATTAATTGCCTTTATCTGCGAATTAATGAAAAAGAGGTTCCTTTATCTGGGAATTAATGAAAAGGAGGTTCGTGGGCTTTTCAACTGTATGCACTATAAAGCTGTCTGGAGACAGTTAATGGCCTTTTTCAGATCTGCCTCCCTCTGACAGTAGTAAATTCCTGTGTCACCGCTCAGGAGCAAGTAGACAACAGAGGTGACAAATTATGCTAATGAATTGCAATAACCAGTCCCTTTTTATGAGAGCCATTATGCATTAAGATCTCAGATCCAAAGTGTTACATTACCTTGCACAGCTTTTGATTGGTAAACTATAGCAAACTATATGCCACTAGCAGCTAAATACAGCTTTAGACTTCTGCACAGGCCCTCAGGAACAAAGTGAAGTATATGGGTAAAATGGTTAAAGCGTTAGATAAGGTTCTCAGGTTACCATGGTTACTTGAAAATTTTGCATTGTATCATAGATTAGGATTCATAGGATGAAGTAGCCAAAACAACTAGGAAGTCCAATGCATATAAACTACATTTCCAAACCATGCAGTGTTGGCAAATACAAAGACAAATAGCTCAGGATATTGGCTGCTGACAAATCTATGAATCAATAAAGAGAGGCCTGAAGGAGATTTAGAACATAGGCGATTTGAAATCTCGCATTGTTTTGGAGTTACAATCTTAATTTTTAAAGACAAATGAAGAAAATAAAGAACAGAAAAATTCTTAGTAATGTGAAGAGTGGAATGATTTTCCATAAGCTCTTCCTGGTATTAAAATCTGACATTTGGCTTTGAGACCTTCAACAAAGAAGGTTGATGAAACATGGATAATACATATCATGCACTTAGGTTGGCAGTAGCACTTTCACTGGAAGCAGTTTATTCCCATGGAAACCTATTTGCATTTGGGCCAGAAGTGACTTTTTTCCCCTTCTGTTAGAGCTGCTGATGTTTTAGCATAATATAATTGCTGGATATTGACAGCAGATTTGAAAAGTATTTTTAAAATGTTGAGTAGCTGAGCATATGTATAATGGAGATGTAGTCTGTGCAGTATTTCTGTGTAGGATGGAGGCATGTTGCTGGAAAATGTATGGCAGCTTTTGGTCTTCTATTATTTATCCTTAAAGGAAAGGAAAAAAATGTGAATTAAAATATGTTTATCCCAAACAATTTTTTAAAACAGGTGACAAAAGAACTGAAACAGTACGACAATAAAATTATAGAGTGCAAGTTTGAGAACAACAGCTGGGTCTTCATGAGACAGAGAATAGACAAAAGCTTTCCAAATGCCTACAGCACTGCTATGGGTGAGTAGAATAATTTGCTTTAAAAGTTTTACAGGCTCAAGTTTTACTTTTTTAACTCTGGTCTAGTTTAAGGGGGAATGGCACTCTGTGTTCTCATTTCTAGTTTGAGTCCTGGCTTCTCTTAACTTATTATAGTAATACCTCATCTTGCAAATGCTTATGTCATGTTTAGCTTTTATATGGCATAAATCCTTTGGCTTCAGGGTTATTTGATGTAGTCAGTTAAACAGATAATCTGATGCAGTATTTTTCCAACAGTGCAGAAGCAAGTGCCTGAGTCTTTGCAGAATTGCAGCCATTTGTTCAAAGAGACTTTAAATGGCAAGGCAATGCCTTCTCAGTGAGACCCAAGAAAGTTTTTGTTCACAGTAGCAATGCAGCAGCCGTTTCTAGCATTGCATTGGCTTGTCGGGATGTAATGCAAACTGGCACACTGAGAGTTGAATTTGTTGAGGAAAAAAATCCATTACAATTTCATCTCTATTCAAAACACCAAAACCACTACTTGGCAGATGGGCTAGAAAATTAAAAGGAGAAAATGTCATCTTAAGTTTCTGCACTAGTTGTACAAACAGTGAAGAGGGAAACAAATGAAAAGTGGGAGTATATCCCAGCAGAATTGTGAGACTTTTGTATTCTTCTACCAAAAAACATTTTGCCAAGTATTGTGAATTAAATGATGTTGTTTACTTTCAGAAGTATAAGAGTTTGAATAGAAGTGTGCAAGGCTGAATAACAATAGTCTTGTTGATGCTGACTTCTGTTAAGTGCCAAACTGAAGTTTAATCATATCTAAAACTCTTTACTAGAGCATGCATAGGTGATACAGGATTTTCTCTGAACCGTTCTACTTGTATTTCTGCCTGAGCGGTGAATAAACAAAATGTGGTCATTTTGCCAGGAGATAATAAAACTGTTGGCACCTTAGGGAACCAGCACAGAATGTAGCTGAAATACTTGCTGAGAAGTCCTGGTGAGAAAGAGGAATGGACCACCAAAGTCATACAAGTAAAATGACATCTCTTTATCACCATGACCTAAATTTCTCTTCTCTGTTTCAACTTATTGTTGAAACTCCTTGGATTTTTCTCTTCATTGAGGGGTAACACGTGCTTCTTTCCTTCACTCTTAAGAGCATATGTAGCTGCCCTTTTTCTTTACTTATTTTCTCTATTTGTAGAGCAGTTATGTTAACCTGACTTTTTTTTCCACCAAAATATAATGAACTTCCTAAAATAAAAATTAAAGTAAAATTATATCCTACAGGAAGAGCTGTTTTATAAGAAATATTTCAAATTTTCCATGGGAATTTTAAGAACAGAAAGTTTTCTTTTGGCTTTAAATTTTCACTTTTTTGACCATTTTTCAGAATCTCCAAAAGTTGTATTTTCTTATTCCAGATTTCTGTTGTTCACTTCTCTAGATCTTTTCTCCTCTATTGTCTTAGGAATGTTTTTTTATTAATTGTAAAGTGATGCTTTCAGTGGTTCTGGAATTTTGCAGGAGAGGAGTGTTTTTTAAGAGTCACTCATAACAGTGCTATATTGCAAGTACATTTTAAGGAGTCTTAATGGTATTTAGTACTCTAGGGGGTCAATAGATTGTTTCACATGGAAATTGCATCCATACTGTGGCCAATCCTTACATGCTGTAAATTATCCTCTGATCATTTAGTACTTTCTTTCCAAGACAGTTGTAGGACTCCTGCTTAATTTCTTGCTCATTATATTTTTTTTCTTCCTCCTTAAGTCTCTTGGGAGGATTAATTAGAGGAGTATAAGGTTTGATAGGAAAATTATTTTAAATATTTCATTTCTTTTAAGAGAAATAAGCCTTTTCATTTGTTCCATAAAATCCTGTGAGTCATTACTTACAAACTGTGACTTAGAGAGTCATGCTAAGTATTCCAGGTGTACTTGTACCTGTGTGCCTTGGCACCATGCAGCACTGTGGCCTTTCCTCCATCATGTGGCCTGGAGCACTAGACATGTAGCTTGCATGGTGTCGAGTCTTTCAGCCACATGAAGGTATATGGGTTAAAAAGAACCAGCAGTGTGCATTGTGGGTTTATGCTGTTGATAGTACTTAGTGGTGTAGAAAAAAGTAACCTTAATTCAGATGTTTTCAATATTAAGCCAATCCCACTTCTAGCTATTTGGATTTGACAAGTGTTTTAAAGCCATGTCTCACAAGGCCTTCACTGCTGTTCTTGCTGCAATAGGATGTCAGTTCTTGTCATTTTTATAGCTGCCTCCTGAAGCCTAAACACACGTGCCTTTTGTTTGTTTTAAAAAGAGTGATTCCCGTGAGGTTTAAGGGCCCACTACGCTGCTTTGCTCTCTGGAGGAGCAAACACAGACACTTGACTCCTGACATAACCATCTCAGCAAAGTCCTCATTTAAAGCTGAATACTTGAGCCAAATTACATTATTTATTTTGCAAAGAGGGGATTAAATAATTCAAGTGCCGACTCCAACAAATCGGTTTAGTAACTTGAGACTATGTTCTTTGTTCCCAGCTGTATGCAACAGCATCCAGAATCCAGTCACAAAGGAGATGCTGTTTGAGTTCATTGACAGATGTACAGCAGCTTCTCAAGGACAGACGCGAAAGCACCACCTCGATCCCGACACTGAACTCATGCCACCCCCACCACCCAAAAGGCCACGTACTATAACGTAAGGCCTTGATCTCAGCGGGTAGAGTGGTTACAGTTCTGCAGAAGGGGAAATACAAGTGTGAAGGCTGGAAAAAAACACAAAACCTGAATTGCTGTAAATACTTGGGTGTGGGTTTTTGAGTTTGTTTTTGTTGTTCCTTCCCCCCCAGATTCCACAGACAAATGGACATTGTTTTGTAACTGATATATTCAACCTTACCTTATGGTATTTGAAGGTGAAATTTCCAAAGGTTTAGACAAGAACAGTACAGTGAAGTCAATGGAAAGCTTCCTTGTTTATACACAGATCTCTTTTTCATCTCTTTTTCACCTTTAATTTATAATGTCAGAAGTCTGGAACTGAGAAAACATTGGGATGCTGTACTTTTTAAAGGCTGTGTTTAAAAACAAACAAAAAAAAATAGGCAGAAGTGGGTTTTTTTATTATTGTTATTCAAGTGGTTGCAATTTGTCACTCATTGTACAACTGATCATAGTTTCCCCTGCATTTCTGACACTTATGTTTAACAGCAAACAGCAGTGTTGTTTGTGCACTAGTGTTGGTCAAAAACTAAGCCACCTTAGATTTCACTGATTTCAAGATTAGCTGGGCTTTTGTTGTTGAAATATTTAAAAAGAGAATCCTTCATGTAAATAGCATCCCTTTGAAAGGAAATGTACTGGGTGTTTGGTTTTCCCCCTGTTTGAACCTAACACACCAAATGCATAGTGAGCTGATTTTAGCTTTGCCTTTTTAAGTGTCTCTGTAGGTAAGTAATACACCAAATCCTTAGTATTAAGGTCTCTTGTTAAGAGGCTGTTTTCTAGTACAGGGCTTAGTTCTCCACAGTGATACCATTGTAAATATTACTAAAAAGTACACGTCACTGTGATATGCAGAAGTAATATGCAGCACTAATCATGATGTCTTAGATCCAGGCACAAAATGGCAAAAGAAATGGCAGACAACTCCTGTGTAGAAGAGAAGGTAGTTTCAGTGGAGGAGAGCCATGTCAGACAGAAAGTCTCCTGGTTTAAGTAATTGCAAGGCAAAAATAAGCCATTTAGGGGGGGCGGATGAGTGTCCCAGGGAAGAGGACACTCATTTCTAAAGGTGGGGTTGTCTGTCCTGTGGCTGCTCAGCTGCTGGCCGACTTTCTTTCATACCATGTGAATGCCATGATGGCTTTTGTTGCAGCACACTGGCAGATGTACATAATATTAATTTCGAGAAGGTGCATTCTGGTTGTCTAATCAGCAGTTGTTCTGAGCTGGGATTAATTTGGAACCAAATGAAGATTTTAAAGTTTACTGTACATTTATCAAGCAGGGATTGAATTGGCTCTTTCTATAATTTACTTAACGTGCGAGGCATCCAGTCATTCAGCAATCTGATGAGTGAAGCTCATTAATTTGTTATAACTAAAATGCATTTCTGTTTAAATGAGTTATAATGTTTGTAAGAAAAATTGTCTCCTGCAGTTTTTGTTTTGTTTTTTTCTATATGGAAACTTTACGACTGTGCTTTGTGGTGGCTTCTCTAGTTGTTTCAACCTGTTGTATAAATGCACACGGCATCATTTAGGTGGCATTCCTGGCATCTCTTTCTGGGATATTCTGTATGTGCTTTAGAGAACTAAAGGAGTTATAGAAGTTACTTTTTATACTATGGTAAAACTTGAGGGGAAAATACTGTGTTTCATCAAAGTTCTTTTATTCAACTGTACATAGTTTCTGCATATTATCTATATAAGAGAGATAATAATCACCTATGCAAGGTTGCAAAATTATGTTCTAAAAAGAGCCTTATTAATTTGATGTGAAAACCTATGCAGCTACTATGCATCTTGCATTGAAACACACAGTTAATTATTTCTTCACTCAGTATAAATAATTTCCCCCAGATTATACTTGTCATCGAGATTGTCATAACATACACCTTGTCACCGATCTTGATTCTTCTGTGGCAGTTGCAGTGTGTATGATGATTGCAGCCTTCTCCATGAGGTTATGACATTTCATTCTTGTAAAGAATGTGTCCAGGTTATTTCCGTCTTTCTCCTTCCCAGCCTTTGCATCTTGTATTTCAACAAGACCTAGCTTCTGGCTTACCTTTTACTTCAGAGCTGCAGCCCTGCAGACTGTCTTCCATGTGTGTTCCACCAACTCCATCAACGTTGTTGTGGCACATTCTATTTTGACAGTGCCTGGTTTTCCACTCTCAGCTTGAAATGGATATTGTGAAAGGGTAACGACTCTGAGAAAGTTTAGAGCTCCACGTTCACATTTGACTGTTGAACTCTTTTTGCACTATGACTTGTAGCTTTTTAGAGAGGTCAAT
The DNA here is from genome assembly GCA_024605025.1 of Megaceryle maxima. Lineage (NCBI taxonomy): Eukaryota > Metazoa > Chordata > Aves > Coraciiformes > Cerylidae > Megaceryle > Megaceryle maxima. Next base: position 69,421 of record JANHGN010007615.1, on the reverse strand, counting down.
TGCCTTTGTTTTTGTGGAAAAGGAAGCTGCTGAGGCAGGGTTGATTGAAGAACCTGATGAAAACAAATAGAATTTTCACTTGGACCAGATGGGTTTAATGCTGCAAGAAATGCAAACCTCCTTTCTCTGCTACTAGATATTCAAGAGATTTGAAGCTAAGAAGCGAAGAAGAGTCTGTGCCGGGAAAATAATGATGATAAAAAAAAACCCCTAACTTGTCTATTCTTTGGTGTACAGCATGAATCATCCACTGTTTTGTCATTTGTTAAATATATAATTAAAATTTGGTTTCAGTGGAGTTTCCAGAAAATGTAAGTACATTCCTCTACAAACTGTGTATTAAGTATTTTAATAAAGTCAATGGTTTAAAATACTCTCTCTAAGGATGAATTTACTTTTGTTGCCTGTGCTTTCCTGGTACCAGGGTAAGCACAAGGATACTGTGGTGGTGTTGCTGTTCAGTCCTCCCAAGAAAATCAGCCACGTTTTTCAGAGGTCGGTGGCTTTTCTTTCAGGAAGGACCTCCCAGCCCAGTGGTGACCATGATCCATTATGCCATTTTTTTAAGTACTATTTGCTCTTCCTGTGACTAGAACCATAAAGAAACCAAATAGTGCCCAAAGTGCGTATTTTATGTCAGCCTAGTGGTATGTAGCTTATCCATTTGGTGTTAAGTGCAGTTGCGCGAAAAGCTGTGCAACAGGTCTCCATGGGTCCTCCCTGCCAGTTTATCATCCAGAACGACCGAAAAGCCCATAGCCCACCTACTTGGACCAACTCTTGGACTTGTAATAGGGCAGTGTTCTTTTTTAGTTTGCAGCTGTCTAGAGTGCATCTTTCTAACTAATGGCAACTAAAAAGCCCTTCCTGACTTTTGAAATTTCCTTCTAATTAAGATCTTTCCTCCACTGCTGGTATATTCCTGTTACAAGTGCAATTCTTGTGTTGCTTCTCTCAACCATTTCTGATTTTCTAGTGTTTGAGTGTGAATGCCAAACCAGATCTGGCACTTGAGTACACCTGGGGAGGTGTGATACCTTCTGTAACCACTACTCACTACTTCCTTCTGCAGACATTAAGGAAGCAGATTGATGGGCCCAGAGAGCACATCACACTGCAGTTTCCATTGGCTTCCTTGTTCACTGGAGCAGTCCTTCAGGATCCCCTCTCCTTGGCATAACAGCTCTTTGGGTTTTTTTGCCTCAGAGGTGTGCCTTTATATTTGCATTATCTGTATTGTGCAATTGCATTTTACAATCTCAGAGTATTCACAAAGGTGTTGGCACAACAAGCTTAATTTCCTAGAATTTGTCTGTAGTAAACAGAGCGCGAATGGGAGCAGAAGTCCACTTTGTTCCTTCTGCCTCTCTCCTGCATGTGTCTGTTTCTTCAGGGTTTCCATTCAGTTCTTTTTCAGTCAATATGGTGTTTATCATTTTATGTTACTGCCCCTGTGTTAGGAGGATTTTGTGAGTACAATGTTAAATATTTTTATTGAGGGTAAATTTCACAACATCAGCATTGTTGCAGTGGTCCATTAAATTTATAATCTTGTTAAAAGTATCTAATTAGTTGGTCTAAAGCCTTTTATTCTCCATAGATTATATTGCTTCCCTTTGGACCACTAACCAAATCCTGAGTCCTGTCAGTTCTGTTAACACTCACGAGAGTAACATTGGCTGAAACGCCTTAAATCGTGAGATCACTTCTGTCCTATGCAGCAGCACAAAGTTTGCTCTCACCTTGCCTGGCGACTGCTGCACATTCCAAGGTTCACAGACCCTATAGGGTTGAGATTTCATCTATATCCATTTAGTAACAGTGTTACATTTCTGCAATCTCTGTTTATGGCATAACTCTTCAAGCTTTAATTTTTCTGTTACGCTTACCTACCTGCTTTTGGAGTTGTACCATCATCAGATGTGAGACTTGAGAGAAACCTGTGCCCTGTGACTGGTCCTCTGTTTATGTTCCCTGAGAGCAGTGCTCCATTCAAGCCCGTACACTCATCCCCATGTGACACCAGCCTTGATGATTGATGGATAGGGCAGCAGTGCCCCAGTAAGACATGCTTGCATAGGGAAGTCAAAGCAGCATCTACCTGTTGTGGTGGCATTCATCGTATGAGCGAGGAACCTGTTCCCCGTCTCTCCCTCATGACCCTGTCTCCCTATTTAGTGTACAAACAAAGGTAAGTCATACTCTTGGTGATGACATCTGGATTAATTAGTTAATGTTTGCAGTGGGAATATAAATTAGAGCTCCTTCTGCTCCCCTGGTAAGAGTCCGTTGAGCTTCATTCCCATCAAGCTGAAATGTCTGCTCAGCTGTGGAGATCTGTAGGGTTGAGACTGGGTTGCAAAACAGTTTTCCCTCAGTCAGGGTTTATTTTAATCTGATTTATTTCAATCTGTAGTTGGTGGTATGGGGATACCAGAGCACACTGTAACCAGCACTAGTATGAGAACCTTCCAGGGATGTTGCTGCATCCAGAAGTGTGCATGAGCTTGATGATAGAACAATACTAATTTTTTCCAGTGTTGAAAAAAAAAAAAAACCACAAACTAAGATGAAATATAAGTGCAACCCACTTCCACTTATCTTAGAAAACAGTGGATGTAAAAATAATAATTTTTTTTAATAAAATCAAATTATAGCATATCTACTCCCACAATAGGAACTTGTTTAATCAGAAATACTGTTCGTGTCCTCTTTCTCCCTCCTCCTTCTCCCTGAGTATCTATTTGACCAGCGTAAAGCACACACAATTGGTTCAGGATCATTCATCTATGATACTTTGAGAAAATTAAATTTTGATTAACTCTTCTACTCAGAACTTCCTCTAGTGCGAGGAGGCGACAAGGTTATCATATTAAATAAATCTGTATAAACACCGAGTATGTAACATTGGTGGAACAGTATTTTGTTATATCAAAACATACTTCAGAGGGTTTCTGAAATAATTTGATCATCAAAGGATGAGAAACTTTAAAGGTTAAAAAAATGCCATTCAGAAAGGTAGGGAAGAGGTAAAATGATGGTGAGGTGGCTCTCAGGACATGGAACTCCAGTGGAAAGTTCAGAGTAGAGCAGACGTCAATGACACAGAGAAAAGAGCTGGCTTTTTACATAGAAAAAGATGATGGTGACCAGATAAGGCAGAACAAGTGAAGACAGCAAGTGACGACTAGCAAGCACCTACCCTTCAGCCAGAACACCCAGATGGGCTGTCAGGAGGGCCGGGAGCAATGAGGTAGGACTGTGAGCCAAAGTGTATGGGATGGGGTCCTAAAAGAGCAGAGTAACTCACAGGTACACTATTCCCCTCGCAGTTACACTATTCCTGAGCTCTGAAAGCTCTAGGGTACGACTAAGCACTGAGCAATGTGTATGCTCCCAGATCACTGGGAGTAGTGGGAATGTGAGATGCATCCCCCTATCACAGCACAGGGGCACGGGGACACTTTTGAGCCCTTTTTGGTAAGTCAGTGTTCTATAAACACAAGCATGGAGCTGGAGCACCCAGAGCACTCCCAGTTACAGATGTTACTATTGCAGCGGCCGGGTACACCCTTGGCAGTCCTGCCACCTACCCTGTCAACAAGCTGCATGTGTAGGGCAAATTGAGGTCCCAGTAGGGTGCCATGTGGGACCAGGGCACTACATGCTTCAGTTTTCTCTTGCTTCATATGCTGCCAATATACATGCATTTTACCAGTGTATGTGTTAATGTAAGCTGAAGGACTGAGCAGACTCCAGGACTGGAGAGGTAAAAGAATAAATTCCAGGCAGCTGCCTCTGCCAAATACTGTTCTAATAAACTCCAGAGTATGAAGCCCCAGAAACAGACCACAAGTGTGACTATGTGATGTTTCTGTTCAAGTGGACCATGAGAGAAGCAAGTCTGCTGAGAGCCCTGGCAGTAGAGGAATGAGAGGGCAGACTGGGAGTGGCACAGTAGGCATACAAAACAAGAAGTATGTCTCTCTCCAGGGTAAACAAAAACTCTTGACTTGTAATGAGGTAAGAGAAGAATAGAAAAACAGTCTTAATTTTAATTCCCCCTGTCAGCTTTGTTTGGCATCAGTGTTATTTCACTGTGTATTCTAGTATTTATAGTCTTCTCATTTGGATTAGTTTATAGACAATCTTATGCAAGATCTTTTTAATGAAGAATTCTGGTTTGATAATATGGAGGTTTGAGACCCATAAAATAACTGCTCAGAAAGCACTAAGGAACAAAGAAGTCCCTTTTCACCATCAGGATATTAAAAGCTCACATCTCTGAAAGGTTTTCTGGTCTTTAAAGCAGTGGGGTCCCACAATAATTTACTTTCTTCTGTCATGAGAGTTTGTTCTTTTAAGGATTTAGTATGTTACTGTTGGGCTGAGAAATCAATCATATGAAATCAATGATAATTCTGCTGCCAGGTAATCCTTGCTGTGTGTGTGAGTGACCCACCAGTATTCTGCAAAAATAATCTGTGGCAGGCAAATGATGAAGATTGAAGCAGGTGTGTTTGGCTTTGTGCTTTTCACCATTTGGTGCTTGCATCAAAACCGTGTGTTTTATCCCTGAAACTAAAAGGAACCTGCACCAACCAGTATGAGTCACGGCTGGCCATTTGCTTTATCTTAAAAGCAGAAAAATGCAACCTTTTTCGGTTCTGGTATCATATGTAAGTAATTTTTCCAAAGTGCATGTGGTTAAATGAGGATGGTGATTTCCTGTTGCTGAGCCTGGTGCACCCATTAGAACTGGTGCTGGACTTTCCTTCAGGATGGGGTGAGCTGCCTGGTGCAGCCCTCCAGGAGTGTGGCTGTGTTAGGGAAAAGTTTGGCATCTCACCCTTCTTTCCTCAAATACCTGATATGAGCCTTTTGACAGCCAACTTAATCCCCTCCAGCATTAGTAACAGGAAAAGTAAAATATGGCTTGAAACAATTATTGACCTTCCTTTCCTGTGGCTAGTCTTCTACTGCTGGCTCTGCAGGAGAGGTCTTGCTCTGTGTTCCCTAAGTCCCTGGCACCAGGTGGTAGGATGGAGAAAGTAAACACTGCTACTCCTCCAGCTCTATAACTGCATGTGGGCAGACTCAGCACCTCCCTTTTCCTGAGAGACTTCCAGTTTAGCCGCGTAATTGTTCTGGGGATGATAATGAACTTGGGGCAGTGCAAGGGCTGGAGAGCCTGGACATGGCCTTTCCCCCTAAGCACTGTCCCCTCCCTAAGCTTGATCTTTTCCAGCATGTCCTTAGAAGAGTGTTGCCCCATGAAAGTGATCTGAGATGTTCAAATACTGATAGGCTTGTGTGTGTTTGCCCACTACACAGCTTTTGACTGCACAGCTTGGTAATGCTCTTCACTTCGCCAGACCAAGGCTCAAGGCTTTACAGAAGAAAGACATAGGTGTCTGAAGGGGATGCTTTGGTCTGATGGGGTGGTAAAACAACCCCTTTTCCTTTCCCCTGAGGGCACCACTTTATCACCAGGGAAGGCAGGTTGATCTCAGGGCAGTAATGGAGTCTGCTTAGCTCCAGCAAGAGGCAAAATGCCTGACTGACTAGGGGAAATGGGTCAACAGTCCACCATTTACAAACGTTCAGGCACAGGGATTTGCAGCAAAAGGAGGTCACTATTAGCTATAACTTTATAGTTATTAACTCCTGTAACTCTTGTATCTCTCCAATTTAAAGGAGCAAAAAAACCTTTGGCACAAAGTAGATGCAAAAGTACTAAAGCCTTGTGTGTTTGTATATAATAACTGTTGTCCTTTTGGAGTCTGGCTGTGCCTCTGAGGCTTTCTGATGCTTTGCAGAAAATTACAGACACCTTAATGCTTGGCCATACTGGCCCAGAACTGCAGGGAAACAGGGAGTGATGATGAGGCTTGCAGAAATGGAATGAGAATAGCTGGGGCTCATTGTACTAACAGAGAAAAGAGTTTAGCCTGTATGCCCCTGTCTCTGCTGAGGACTCTCTAGCACACATCAAAAGCCTGGAACATTTGCTAATAATACCTTCAAAGAGCAGAAACACACAGCTCTTGCTAAGTATAAGCTACAAGATTTACTGTGTTACGTAGCAGTTCCTGTTAAATTGGTAGGCAAAAATTTTCTGATTTTGAGGAGATTTTGACGAAAATGCCTAGTTGTGAGCGCAGAACATATCTGTTTTCACACACGGTTTTGGGAGGGAAAACAGAACAATTCCTGTACAGGCAGCTGGGTTATGAAAACTGACAGAACGTTGCCTGTGTGGAGAGAGTTAAACGATGCCCAAGGGACCGGTTAGTGTATAATATGCAAATGTAAATCTATCCATGAGGCATTACAGCTACAAAATGTCTTACAATTATGCTCATTTCTCGAAAAGTCATTTCATACTATGGATATTGGCCCCTCAAAGCAGCAGGGCTTCATTCCCTGAGTGAACTGGTGTTACTCCTTTACCCCCTTTCCAGTGCGCTAACACAGTTACTAAAACCAATGGACTGACAGCTGAAGAGATTGTCATTTCTTGTGATGTGCCTTAGAAGCACAGAATTATAGACTCATAAAATCATTTAGGTTCAAAACAACCTCTAAGATCATCGAGTCCAACTGTTAACCCAGCACTGCCACATCCACCACTAAACCATGTCCATAAGCACATCTACACATTGCTTAAATACCTCCAGGGATGGTGACCCCACCACTTCCTTGGGCAGCCTGTTCCAATGATCAACAAGCCTTTCTGTGAAGAAATTTTTTCTGATGTCCAATCTAAACAGGGGAGCCTGGCACAACTTGAGGGCATTTTCTCTCATCGTATCACTTGTTACTTGGGAGAAAAGACCAACATCCACCTCGCTACAACCTCCTTTCCAGTTGTTGTAGAGAGCAACAACGTCTCCCCTGAGCATCCTTTTCTTCAGGCTAAACAACCCTCAGCCACTCCTCATAAGGCTTGTGCTGTAGACCCTTCACCATTTTCATTGCTTTTCTTTAGACCTGCTCCAGCACCTCAGTGTCTTTCTTGTGGTGAGGGGCCCAAAACTGAACACACTATTTGAAGTGTAGCCTCAGCAGTGTTCGCAGGTACAGGGGGATGATCACTGCCCTAGTCCAGCTGGCCACACTATTTGTGATGCCTTGGTTGTGGATTTCCCAGTCTGCGAAGTAGAAGTGGGCAGATTCAGCAGAATGGACCATCATAGTAAAAGGCTTACCTACCTTTTGCTAAGCTTAGATTCTCACCATCCTTTTGAGCATAGCTGCTTTCTGGAGAGGTTAAAACTCGTGGGGTTTGCCTACCTTTACAGAAAATCACTGGTTACAGGTCATTCCATAACCCCAAGAAGAGGTGATTTTTTTTCAGCCCATTTATAGCAATGGACGTGTTCATGGCCAGTCTATCACACCTGAAAGCACTGGTCAGTATGTAAGTGCAGGAAGTTTGTTGTGTCTGCAGTCTTTTGCAGGAGGACATTGCAAGGAAAACATGGCTGTACATCCCATGGACCTCCTGCCAGGCATATGCCAACCTCTCAGTGAAGTGAGTTCTGTGGCAATGGGTGGGTAGAACTATACATCTAAACAACCCAATTTGAAAAGAACTAGTAACTTAACTTTCAAAATTGCCAAGCATGTGGTCATGGAGTTGTTTTCCTTGCAAAACACAGGTCCTTTGTGCTGTGAAAAGCATTGGAGGTCTGTTTGTTAACTAAATGCTGGCCAGGTAGTCTGTGGGGAAATCATGGTTGGTAACAGCAATGCAATGTCAAGATTATCCACAAACACCATCTGCTCTTCAGTGGCAACAACTGCCTCATAGCAGGTAGAACCAGAAAACCTTTCCTGCACTTTTCCTAAGTTGTATTTTTTCAGCTTTGGTAGATGTGCCTTGAAAATGGCTTGCAATACTCTGTGTAAATTACTTCAGCACAGATACTAGAAGTGTTAAGACTCTCGTTTTCAAGTTCCTGGACAAATTCTAAGTGACAATAGAACTCAATTCACATCCAAAGAGTGCCTGTCTTTCGTTAAAAGAAATGGTATCAGACATGTCACATCACCTCCCTGCTACCTGACTGGAAGTAGTTTAGTGGAAAGATTCATTCTGACATTCAGGCAAGGGATCAGTGCTACGACCCCAGCTAAAAGTGGCTTACAACACAAGATTACACGTATTCTATTAGGCTATGGGATGCTGGCCAAGCCATTTTGAATCAGACACCAGCAATTTTGTTTAACAGATATAATGGAACGTTTTGTTCAGACTTGTTATTCAGAAGAAAATGAACTCCATGAAACTCAGATGATCACGCTGACAAAGTTACAGCACAGCAAAAGTTTAGTAAGAAAAAAACCAAGATAACATTCAGAAAACTGAAGTGCACATGCCACAGGCTGGTCTTCTCTTACCTAACAGAAGTGGCCCTCATTAAACAACAGGGAAAAGGGGCAGGTTTTTTTTTCTTTTTTTTTTTTTAATTAGGATGTCATGTATCAGCCATGACAACTGAAACACCAAACCTAAACTTACATGTGTGGAGCACAATTTGTCCCCCCACTCCTGCTACACAAGTGATGCTAGCCCAAGGGCTTGAGAGGGCAGGCAGCAGCAGGTGCACAGCTGCCCCAGTGCTCTTCTGGCAGCAGAGAGATGCTCATACCTAAGCCAGAACCTTGGGCACTTTCTGATGGCAATGTGGAATTTCCTTTCAGCCCTTTGCAGAGAAGCACCTTGAGTGTGCTGGTGTTGATTAAGGCTCAGGAAGATGGGACTAGCTGAAATGTAGCCATATAATGGCTTTTGATACCTGCTTTTCAGGAGAAATTTTAACAAGTTACAGGGAACAAACATCTGTCTGAAATAGCACTCAGTGAGCTCTGACATTCACATTTTGTAACGAAGTGAAGGCATTTCTGCTGCAGTGTGAGATAAAAGCAACTCGCTACAGTCTTGTTTGTGTTACTGGCTGTGTTGGTGACTCAGCTAGCTGTCCATGCACAGGTGATAATAAGCAACCCCCTACTGCTGTTTAAAGATTCCAGGATATTTTCACAGAGTCACAGAATATCTGAAGTTGGAAGAGACCTCCAGAGATTGTCTAGTCCAACCTCTTTTGAGGGTTGCATTTGTCATTTTATAATTGCGTATTAAGGATGAAAAAAAAAATGCAAAGAGGAACATTAAAGACTTCTGTTCCTCATTAAAACAGAACAGCTAATGTATATACAGTATGTTCAGTGACAGCCATTAACCAGCCAACAAATCATCATCCAGAACACAATTACTTTCTAACATAAATGAACGGCTGCCTTGCAGTGTCAGGGACAGCAGCACACACAGCAGCACACATTGCATGTGCACACACACAGCACATACAGACTAAATCTGAAAGATAGCATTTATACAAGCTTATTGTGAATATCCATCATGGCTCAAAGTACTCCAAGCCAATGGTCTTCTAGAGATTTTTAATTGGTGTCACAAATGCATTAATTGGCAATAATACCTAAAATAAAATGATGAGCTTCTGGAGTAACCCCCATCCTCAGGTCACAAGGGTATGCACAGCTACTGGCATTGGATTGATTACACTCCCGTGAGATGGTTCTTGTCCTATTTTACAAATGGAGATAAAAGGCCAGAGGAGTTACTCTATGTAATGCCTTTCCCATGGCAAAACCTAAAGCTCCTCTATGCTGAACCGTGCTCCTGTGGCATAGTTCAAGATTACCCTCAGTTATAACCCAAAATCTTCCCCTGCATTTTCCCAAGGACGTGAGGACTGAAGGACACACAAATGCATAGAGCCTGGAGTAATCAGAACATAATTTTACCAAAAATATCTCCATTTGCAGCCTTATATTTAAAATGCTGTAATTTCCCAAATAGGAACCCAGCCTCATTTCTTCATATCTGCAATGCCTAAATCATTGCCATGTCTAACTTTCCCTAAATAGGAACTGGAAGCTTCTGGTGGCTCACAAAGACTGCCTGTTTCTGTTTTCCTCAATGCTGAGGAAAATTCACTTGCTCCAGATATAACAAACTATCCAAAATCAAAACACAGAGAAGGCGAGACCTTCTATCACCATGTTTTGGACTAGGGCTTTGATGACCTGAAGTAAGGAAGGCTGTCACAAACAAGGTGGCTGTAAAGGGTGGTGTTGCAAGAAAGACCATTCAACTAAGTTGTAGGTGTGATATATTCCAAACAGGACTAGAGGGACCTCAAGGCCATCCAGATGAGCTAGTCTGGCTTTGCTTAGTTCCTCCTCTACTCCTCTGGATAAACAGGAATTCATCTTCATGATATCCATGAGATTAGATATGAGGACCAGCATTTTCTATTTCTGTTACTCTCTCAGCACATAGATCTTTGTTCCAAAATGCCGGTGAGTAGATAGAATGATGTGTAAACTGAGATCCAGGGAATAAGTCTTCATGCTATAACTAGGAGGACTGCAGACTGACTTACCTGAATAAATGTTTCCCAATACTATTGTTAAACCCCTAAACCTGCTGAAAAATGAAAATATCAGCCCTGACAAAACGTGTTTGAAGTTAAGCGCTTTGATGTTTCTGAAACAAATCTTTAGGTAATTTCTCAACCACATCTATGCATACTGCATAATGTAATATTTTTGACAACAGATTTCTGTGACACTTGGGTTATAAATTTCACTGACATGGTTTTGTCATTTTTTGTAAACAGGGCAAAATGAAATTCCCTTTCAACATACTCCAAATGTCTGATCCTACCTCCATTTTGCAAGTGAATCCTATTTATATCCTGTTCTCTGATGAGCTTGGGCAGCTAATCATTCAAATAGCATTCCTATCTCCTTAGAAGAAAATAAATTGTAATAATAATAAAGAGTTTTGCTGTCAGGATATATAGTTGGTAACTTTGATTGTTGCAGATTGAGACAGGGAGATGATCTCCAGGTGCAGAAGTTTTTTTGCTTGGCACTCTGTGCTGTAAACAGAACTGGTGATAAATCACACCTATGAAGTGGATCAAATTTTGTTATGTCAGAAAAAGCTGTCAGAAACTGATAGGAGTAAGTCCTAAACCAACTGAGGATCTGAGCTGACTGTTTCCTCCCTCCTGTTCTCCTGCACAAGTATTACATGTGAGAAGAGGCTGTTTTGAAGTCCCTGAACCCTGTTGTTAAGCCTTTGATTTGATGAATTTCTCACTGTTCTTGCTTTTCATTTGATAACCATGTAAGAGGTTAAACTAGGACATTTGGTTGCCTCTGTATAGCAGTCTGCATTTCAAAGGTAGATGGAAATAGACATTAGAAGGTTTTACCGTGCCTGAGCTGTATATTAATCATCTTAATAGCTGATTTTTCTTTCAAAGTGATCACTAACAAGAGGAGATTTTATTGTTCTAGACATGAGTGTTCATTAGAGATGAGGGGAATATGGTAGGACCCACAGTTCCCTGTGTAAGCTGCTCTGCAGAACTCTAGTCAGACATCTAACACCTCCTCTGTTGTAATACAACTGTCACTGGATAGGGAGGATTTGAATAGTGACTCGCTGAGGGGGCAGCCATTGTCCATTAGAGAGTGAGATGGATGTATTTTTCACAAATGAGGAAAAGAAGGACTTAATAAAGAATTTAATATATTAATTTCATTTCCCCTAAGCTGTGTAATATCCTACTCTGTAGCTTCCTGTGATAAGAGGAGGTTTGGATGGAATCAAAATCCTTTTCTGACTCTGTGCAGCCTCTAATTAAATGATTCATTTAGACTCTTTGGCCTCAATTGACTTGGTTTTTCCAGAAAATCTAAGTCATCTCCCTTCAGCTCCCCTCTGTAGGACTTCAGCCATCCAGAACCTCAAGATAACTCAGATTTATCAGTGTTTGTATGGCCATAAAGAGTTTACAACTTTTTCACATTGACCAAGGGCAGTGCTGTGTCGTTAAAACCACCTTTCCTCCCTGTCTTGCCACAGGATTCACTCTCTGGAAATGACATTGTTGGCAACGGGACAGTGGGACTTTGGAAAAGTCATTAGCACAGCCTGCCCTTCCTAAACAAGTATCCCCTGGCAAGCCATCTGCTCAGCTTGGAAAAGCTTTGTTCTTCTTAGGTCATCTGAGGATTTGGGAGGAAAGAACAAGATCAAAATCACCCAGGCATGGTACTTTGCTCAGGGGTAACAACCAGTCTCAGTCTGCCATCAAAGATGCAGGAGCAGGGACCTTTCAGAATTGGAGTCAAACTGAAAGCTAATGTGGGATGTAAATAATGTCTTCTGCACGCACAAACTTTGCAGGGAGGATAGATTGTCCAGTCAATTCACAGGGAAGCACCAGCTGCTCAGACCCTGCAACAGGCAGATACATTAGACATTATAAGAAGCAGAGAAAAATACTTTCATTCTTTAAAGATATTAAAGTTGCATTTGAGACTGGGATTAAAAATAATTGTTGCAGTTGTGCATTTGCAAATAAAGGATCATTTCTCCACAGATCTTCAGTGGCGCAGCTCAAAGAGGTGACGTTGCGTGTTCATGAATCCTGAGGACTCAGCCCTCGATGGGGCTCATTTATCCACTTGCACAGAACGGTGAGATTCCTCATTAGCTGGGTCATTTCTGCTTTACATTGTCCTATCCCTCCCCAGCTCCTGAAACATTTATTGCCCCAATTCTAATTCTAAGTCTATACTGAACTGGAATGTAGACCTTGTCTGAACTTTTCCTTTCTGAGAAGAATGCAAAACATTCCAACACTGTTACCATTGTCTGCTTTTTGATGAGCAATGAACTTGTTCCCACCTTGTCTGATATTTGAGCTTAGTTTGTGCTGCTGGTTAGTAATTCCAGACATTGCAGGAAGAAATGCTCAGCCATAGACTTATGCTTCAGTCTGAAATTAAAGCTCAATTTAGTTTAATTGTCCTTGATTTTATCAAGCATACAAAATGACTGATTCCATATGCAGAAAATAAATACATAGACAGCAGCTCAGAAATGTCTTCCTCCTTATGGTAGTGATTTTATATGGTTTTCTAGTCTGCCAAATGTTTTTTCATTTGTTCTGAACCTGGTTAAATCTCTTTAATAAAGGCTATTTCAGTAGTATAAGATGCCAGCATAATTAGTGCAAAAGCATGGAATAGTTTAGCAGCAGTGGATGAACATGGCTTGGGGTGATGACAGTTTTTGTATTGCTTTGATATTATTTCAATGTTCCCAGAAGTAGCAGAAAATTTGGAGACCTGTGTAGTTCAGACAGGGTGGATCCAGCCCAGAAATTACTCTTGGACTTGGAGCAAAAGTGACTTCTCACTTTTTTCTAAAATCATGTGGCCACTTCAGGCTGTTCTGGGAAGATTTACCAGAGATAACTTGAACTTTGCAGTATTACTCTGTTCACTCTTCAACTCTGCTGCTGTTGTTTTTGCTGCAGAACCCAAGAGTGAGGGGGATGACAAAGAAAGAGTCTGGAGGAGGTAATTGCAAGAATTGTTGTTGGGTTTTTTTTATTATTTTGTTCATTCTGATCTTGTATCTAGGAGCCCCCATCATGGCCCTAGACTCATGGACAGCAGCCATGCTACAAAGAGCTCTCAGTCTGCTCTGAGAAGGGAACGGGTCTAGGTAAAAAAACACTGGTGCCATAGAAATGACATTACCTTCCTCTTTGGCAGTTGTACTAATTTTCCATCACACCATGTCAAGAGAAATAAGTGGATTCACCCCGATTTGCAGCAATGGAGGAAGAGATTGTAGGTCCTGTCTCATGTACCAATGCAACTACTGAGCAGGCAGCAGGGAGTGACAGGAGTCTATTGTTCAGATGGATGTGGCTCCCTGCTGGAGGCTCCAGCATCCTGTGGGTGCTCTGAAGCTGTCTGTCATATCAGTGGGAAGTGTGTCCTATGGGATCCCAATTTACACACTCTACATTTTCCCTGGAGCAGACATCACCCTTTTGGTGCACCACTGTCTAAGGTCATTTATCTGGATATGGCTCCAAGGCTACTGGAAGATTTTCAGCTTGTTTAAATATTTTTAGGTCTTTTATCCTCCTTATGTCCTAGCCTAGTCTTACACTTGTGTGGTATCTGACTGTTCTGGCTAGGCAGATCCCAAGCATCTTTTCAGTGTCAGGAAGGAACAGGGAGCATCTCCTGCCTGCTGTGTGATACATGTTGAGCCCATGCAGATAGTATGTTCATGCGGAGTGTGTTGTGCTTCCCAGAACTGCCTGGCTCACTACATTTTTGCAGAGCAAAGTCTGGTATACAGCTCATGCTCTGGCATAGTGTGAGGATGCTGTGTAAAATGGAGGGAGGAAGCAGGCTTCTGGCACCTAAGGGCTTCATGCAGCCCAGTTCTGGGCACTGTCCTTCCCTCAAGCTCCCCAGACCTGAGGTGGGATCAGTCTAATAAGTATCTGTGGTGGTAGATAACTGCCATCTGGGAGCCCTTCTTCTCCAGGGCCTCCTGGTCAGTTTACCAGATCTGGGCCATTACGTAATGGCAGAGGTGGCCAACGGGACAGATGGTGGCTGCTGCCAGCTGAACAACTCATCCAACCCACACACTGCTCCGCTGGGGCTTGGGAAAAGGGCCAGGGGCCTGTACTTCTCCCCCCCCCGGGCAGTAAACGGCAGCAGCCTTGCACTCAGCATCAACCGATCTCCTCTACAGAGCATGGGAAGTGTTTTATTAGCTGTCTCTGGTGAAGCTTCCTCTCCCAGATAGTTTCAGACAGGATGCTTTTTTACTTACTAAAGATCTGAGGGTCATGTCCTCCACTGTTGGAAACTGTCCTAGTTCCTTTGAATTTTGAGGAGCTGTAAAAGACTACACCAGAAGAGGATGTGTCTCCTTAGTTTCTTAATGGTGGGAAAGAGGTGAAATTGTCTTGCTAGGAATTGATACTTCTTGTGCTTCTTTTGTGTAAAGAGAAAGAAATAAATTAATACAAGGTTTTAAAAAAGTTTGGAGTACAAGAATTACCTCCTTTACCTTCCTTGGTTTTTATAGCTTTGACATAAGACATATGATTCAGTTTGGATTAAACCAGAAATATGCTTGTTTTGCTCCTACACATTTCTTTAAAAGCCTGCACATTCTGCTTTTGCTATTTTCCTACCAGATGATTTCTGAAGGGAATATGGCTGCCTCTGACTTGTAAAATGTGTAGCTACTGTTGTCAAAAGCTTCAAAATCTAATCCCTTTCATGTGTACATATGTGTGTGTGCATGCATGCAAGCATGTATTCCTATACAAAAAGCTAACTAGAATGTCAATATACCAGTGTATCTGTAATAAGTCACTTATTCCCAGTTTCCTCTTTCCTCTTGCATTTTGTGCACTATTCTCAGTCTCTTCTATTTGAAATTTTTGGAAAACATTATAAACAGGAAGTTTCTTGAGGTTTCTTCCAATCAGGGGGTCAATAAGTATGTGAGGCAATGGTCACAATTCTTACAGAGCAGCTTTCCTTACAGATGCATTTATCTGCATTTGTGCATATACCAGAAATACATCGTGGTATGCTTTGTGATGTGTGTCATGTTTTGGATATCTCTCATTCAATTTGAAAAAGAAGGTCAGACTGATTCTCCAACTCATGCAAAGAGCAGTCATGCAGAATTCAGCAACAGCCCAGACCAAAGAAATTCACCTTGCAGCTCATCATTCAGCTGTTCCCCACCTTCATGCTCCCCTTTGCCTCTGTGGTCACTCCACACCCCAGATGAAGGAACAACCAGCCCTGTATTTTGGTTTGTGAACTGTGAACAAACACCCCAGTGGCTCCTCGTGTCATCAGAGATTAAAAGCAAGCAAAACTGGGCAGGGCAAATGGTCTTTGGAAGCACAGAGGGCTGCCCATGTACATAGCTCTGTGGTGCTTTCCAGCCGTAGGCAGAAGCGTGGGAGGATAGGGAGGGGACCCAGGGCTGCCTGGCACTGCAATGGCTCCAGGACCCTGCATCTTGGAGGTACATAGGCAGCCACCTTGACACTGCTCTGTTACTGTTGTACCTCGCCATCCTCCACCCCATGCTGCTGTTAGTCTTTTGCGGCAACATCCCGCTTACTGTTCTCATCCATGTAGCTTTGGTTGGCTGCTTGCATTACTCCGATGGCCTGAAAAGTAATTATTGCCATTGATCGCACCCTGCGGCGTTCTGGCAGGGGAGATGCTCCTGCTGCTCACGGGTGCAGCAGACTCAATTCCCCACAGCGCACATGCGAGGAAGTCCATGCAGCACAGCTAGTAATCGAATGCCAGCCTCCTTCAGGCATGCCAACAGACGTAGGTGCAAAGTAGGGTTGGCTACAGCACAAAGTCCAAGGTGAGATCGGCGCTGTTGCGAACACTGGAGGTGATCCCAAGCAGCCATGAGGCTTTTCTCCAAAGCCATGTAGGCACGATTGAGCATTTCCCTGAAAATAAGTCAGCATAGCTCATGGCAGAGCAATGTACAGACACAACCAGCAAACCTCCATGTTTCCTTCAGCATGACTCTCCTGATCTGCCAGGAGATTGAAGGCACCCTATTTGCCCAAGAGCATCTCAGGGTGAATTCTAGCCCTTGCTGCCAGGAAACTCTTTTTTCCCTCAGTGAAGCAGGAGGCATGACTGCCCCAGTGCCAGTTGTGGCCACCCCTCGCCTGCTGTGAGGTGACTTTTGGAAGAT
The DNA here is from genome assembly GCA_024605025.1 of Megaceryle maxima. NCBI lineage: Eukaryota > Metazoa > Chordata > Aves > Coraciiformes > Cerylidae > Megaceryle > Megaceryle maxima. The sequence goes on along the minus strand of JANHGN010007615.1, from coordinate 52,740 downwards.
TCTACCCACACCTGCTGTATCTCGGGGGTTCCAGGGAACCCAGCCTCTCACAGAAGGTTTCTTGGGCTTCCTCAGGCAAGGAAACAGAAGTGTTAGCCAGGTTCCCTCCCCTCACTATCCCCAGCTGCTATTGTGGGGACACTCTGTCTACGGCCACAATCTTTTCTGACCTCGTGGTTTCTCTGCCAGGTAGCAGTGGAACCAGACTGGCAGCAGAAACAGGGCACAGCGGAGCCTAAAATGTTTGTGGCCAAGGTGTCTTTCATCATGTTCAAAGAGCTTGGAAAATGTGCCATTACGGAGAAACTACTTCCCTGTTGCCCCTCCCCACTATCCCCCCTTGCATTTGATGTGCAGTTTTGCACGGTTGCTGTGCACTTAACCTGAGACCCTGGGCCACCACTCAGAAACATCTTCCCCAAGCTGCTGATAACATGGGCACAGACCGGTGTGCGCTAATGCAATGCAGAAGAGCAATGAAGCTCTCATCTGTCAGCCCTAGGTATGAATTTAAATTAAACCTCATTTAGCTGGGTGCTCCCTTTTGATTTATTGGCAGATGCTTCTCACTGTTTGAGCCTTGTTAAATTTCTAGCAGACACTTCACTGACCAGCTGTTCCTATTAAGTTGAAAGACTGATGCAGAGCAGGGTCACTGCTGCCTCACTTTTGGCGGCTCTCATACGTGGTCCCTGCAGAGCCCTCCTGGGGAGGGAATTATACCCATTGCACCATGAGATGCCTGACTAATGCCAGTGAAGCATTTTAGGTTTCGTGCCTCTGTTTTTCCCAGTTCTCACATTTTGTGTGCTGTGAATCAACAAAACACCTCATAAGCTTCCTGCCAACTGATGGGGCAGGATTATTTTCCAGTACAGACCTTTCCTCTCCTTATTAAATAGTGTTTACTATGAACCAGTCAGTCATTTCCAGGTAGGTGCAGATGGAATTTCTCAGGCCTGCAGTGCAGTCACACACGTTAGTCATTTAGAAGTCAGACTTTGTTTCTGTATTTCCAGATCTCAGTGAAGAAACTACAAGTTACTAATGTTTTACATAAAAAAGGATAACTTTGAGCATCCAAGCACATCTCATACATACAGTAATGGTGCCGGAGTTTTGAATTCTCCTTATTTATCACAGTAATGCTATTTTACATTTAGATTGTGTCTCCCTGCTGAAGGGTACCAGAGTAGCTCACAAACAACATATACGCACTTTAATAATGCATCATGGAAACACAGCTTCCTCTGAGGTGGAGAGCAAAACCAAGGAAAGCTGAGCATATAGCATGACAGGGGCATGGAAAGAAACTTGTCTCAAAGCAGCAAGAGAAATCATGATGTTAGATTGTTAGAACAATACTGCTGTGGAGAGCAAAAAGACCCATTTTTTTAAAGTTTTCATCAGAAAACCAATACATGGTGACTTCTGTGGAACTCAATTTATTGAGCTCTCAGGATCACGAGTTAGGTCAGCCTTGCCAGGAATTGATGCAGTTTGTAAGTAATCCAAACTTGAGGTGTCAGAGCACTGTTATATTTCTCTGATCACTTGCCTTGCTTTATTGTTTATTCATACAGTACTGTTGAGCTGTGCCTGGGGCAGGAAAGACACTGCTTCTGCCCCTAGAAGTAGGATTCTGATCTAAAACTGAGAAGGCTTAAGGGCCTCTGAGGATCCTCCTTCACACTTGTCAAGGGTTAGGGCTGGGCTGGCCAGTAGATGAATGACAGACACTCTCTATTAGCCCTTCTCCCTTCCCAAAGGGGAAGAGAAAGGGAATAAGGGAGAGAGACTTATGGATTGGAAAAGAAAACTAAAATTGCTTTAATGAAAATAATAACAATAAAATGAAATATATACAAATATTTACAAAACCAATATTAAACTAAGCCCCTTGATAGCAATTACATCACCATCACCACTGATGCTGTGGAGCAGGTACAGGGGGAGTCCTAGACCGGACTCAGCAGCAGACAGGAACTGGATTCAAGAACAGGCAGAATGGATGGAGTCCTCCTAGGACACTGGCCATTGAAGAAGAGAGCTTTACCCTTGAGATCCCTCAGCTGTACACTGCATATGAGGTATGATGGAAACCTTTGTTGGTCAGTTTAGAGTCACCTGTCCTGGTGGCTGCTCCTCCCCACTGGTGCAGCCATTTACTTTCTGCATCCCCCAGCATGGTACACAAGCAGGTTTCAACATGAGCCTTTCTGCACACCAATCCTTTGTAGTAACTCTAAGCATCAAGCATTATCACTGCTAGAAGCAGACACTGTCTGTGAAAATCTGCCATTAACTTCAGACAGTGCAGTGAGTTAGAAGAACTGAGCTGAAAAGTAAAATCACTGAACAGAATCACTAACTCAAAGCAGGACAACACTCATGTGGAGGTAGCAACTAAACCTACATGTTTGTTTAGAAGTGTGTGTTGTATTGGTATTAGGAAGAAGAGTTGTCTTTCCCTCCCTGCTGAATTGAATGTGTCATGCAGTGTCAACTCTGGGCTAGGACTTTTGGAAAGCTGAGGTGATGACTGACATTCAGTGCTGAGAACAATGGAAAAGCTGTTCCTGACTTACACATGGAGAGGGTCTTTCCACCAAGGGAGGTGGGACCGTTCTGCTTGTCGTTCAGCAGTCTTCTCTTATCAATTTTTCTTGAGTGAGGTGTTGGAAGTGTTGAATATGTTGAATCCACATCAAAACCATCCAGGCTTTTCCTAGAATACACTTTCAGCTGGTAGAAATGCTAGATGCATTGAAAGAGTAGCTGGGAACACTGTGTCTTTCCTTTTACCTGTTGATTGACAAATGAACCGGAATGGATTCTTGCAACTTTGTCCCAGGAACCTGTATGCAAGCATTAAAATGTCAGTCAGTTAATACAGTATTGTCCTGGGTGTAGCGGCTGTGTGCTGCTCAGTCACCAGCTGGGCCTAAACCATGACAGTCCTTTTTGACTCCCAGCATGGGGCCTGAAGGGTTGAGATAATGGCAGATCTGACCAAAGTGCATTGAACCAATTTTTTTATGTGTTATAATTTTCATATGAGTTAAGAGTATGGTCACAATGTTGATACATTTGTTTGCATGGTGGTGTTATGTAAATCCTTATGTACGCTGCGTATTCCCTGAGGTGATGTTTATCATATCTGGGAAATGGATCAGGACTCTCATGTTGCTGTACTGGATACTGTTGACATGATGTGATTATACCATGGGGCACGAGGTTAAGCTGCTTTGTGCATGTGGCATTATCATTTATGAGGAATCTCTCCCAACCTATGGGCAAGACAGGAGAGGAGACTTTCACAGCTTTTTGAAATTTTGACTATCCTTGGGATGTCCAAGCCAGCATGGTCTTGTTGCTATGTCCTCTGAATGTGTCCCAGGTCTTGTTTTAGGGTTACACATTTTTTTTTCAAGAATACCACCCCAAGATCTGCCACAAGACTGGATAGTTATGAGTGGCAGGGTGTCTGGGAAAGTATGGGCAAATGTCTAGGGCAGTGGTCACCTCCAATGTTTTGGTATTTTACCCCTGAACAAGTGTAGAATCCTGATCAATTAGTAAAGTATTTGGGAAAAGTCTGTTGTCAGTCTGGCAATTCCAGAGAGACACAAATCACTGCAGTGGGGCCTTGCCCACACCTACTGGGTCCGTTTCAACACTTTCAGTGCCCTCAAAGGGAAGAGAAGGTCTCTGGACCAAAAAACAGACCAGCATGCACTACAGCTGAACCAGAGAACCAACCTGTGATGGTATCCATCACTCCTATACAGAAGAATACACACAAAAATTCAGTTTGCCTAGTGAGGGATGAAGATGAACTAGGGACATCACAAGAAGAGGAGGATGAGTCAGAGGTGACCACCTGATTCCTGTCCTTGAGTGAGCTGCAAGATATGCAAAGGATTTCATCCTTCATGCAGACAAGCAGATCATCTGGATGCTCAGATGCTGAGATAACAGGGCTGGTAGTTTTGGATTACAGGGTAGGGAAGCCAAGCAGCTGGGGTCCCTGTCTGGGGAAGGGGGCATTGACAAGGCAATCAGAAAACAGACACTAGCCCTCAGACTCTGGATGCAACTCCTATATGGCATGAAGGAAAGGCATGCCTTCAAGAAAGATGTTACGTGTCACCCAGGCAAGTGGACCACCATGGAAAGAGGTATCCAGTACCTGAATTAATTAGCAGTGCTGGAGATTATTTATAATGATCAGAATGACAAGCAGTTGCCCACAGACCCAGATCAAGTCCAGTAAACACCATCCATGTAGTGGAATATCCTATGAAATGCACCACCATCATATGCCAACTCACTGGGCAGTAGTGTCCTGGCTAAGACACCCAGGGACAAATGGTGGATGAATTGGCTGGCCTTCTCCAGCAATGCAAAGGAATTATCTCTCCCTCCCTACAGGCCTGCATTTCAGCTGTGGAGGAACTGTCCTGGCTGTTCCAGCAATTCAAAAAGGGCATGTCCTACTCCCCATGTGCATGGGCCAGTGTCTCAGCTATTAGAAGCAGATGCTCCCCTGCCTAAGAGAGATAATATGGAAGGTTCATATAATGGGGTAACCTGTAGTTTTACCTACTGACCACAGAGAAGATATGAGGAAATAGGATGGAAAACCCACTTGGATCCTAGCTGGATGAGTACATGAGCTGCAAGGGAAAATAATTGTGAAAGAGGATTCTTTCAAGAAGAGCACAGCTCCAATTTCCAGTGGGAAATTAGCAAGACAGAGTGGAAGGGCAAATCTTATTTCTGAGCCTCTTGGAGGGACTTCTAAGTCATTTTCACAAGAACTGAGTGACTCTGATTGGGATTAGAGGGGCCCTGCCTCCAGCCAGGTGGAGGAAAAGGATAACTGGGTTTACTGGAGCATGTGGATCCAATGGCCTGGCATGTCAGACCCACATAAGTACAAGGCTTTAGTAGATACTGGCGCACAGTGCATCCTGATGCCATCAAACTACAGAAGGGTTGAACCCACATGTATTTCTGGGGTGCAGGGGGATCCCAGCAGCTGACTGTACTGGAGGCTGAAGTGAGTCTAACTGGGAAGGAGTGGCACACCCTATTGTGAGTGGCCCAGAGGCCCCATGCATTCTTGTCATAGACTCTCTCAGGAGAGGGTATTGTCAAGGACCCAAAAGGGGACCAGTGGGCCTGTGGTATAGCTGACTTGGCAATGGAGGAAAATGAGCAGTTGTCCACCTTGCTTGGTCTCTTGAAGGACCCTTCTGTGGTGGGGTTGTTGAAGGGTTGAAGAGCAGCAGGTACCAGTCGCTACCACAACAGTGCACCAACAGTAATGTCACACAAGCTGAGATTCCCTGATGCCCATCCCTAAGCTGATTCATCAACTGGAGAGACAAGAGGCGAACAGCAAAACTCACTCACCTTTCAACAGCCCCATATGGCCAGTGTGAAAGTCTAATGGAGAATGGAGACTAACAGTGGACTACTGTGGCCTGAACGAAGTCACGATGCTGCTGAGTGCTGCCATGTCGGGCGCACTAGACTTCAATACTGGAGTCAAAGACAGCCAAGTGGTACATCATGATTGACATTGCTAATGCACTTCTCTCTGTTCCTATGGCACCAGGGTGTAGGCTGCCGTTTCCTTTCACTTGGAGGGGCGTCCAGTAAATCTGGAATTGATTACCCCAGTCGTGGAAGTGCAGCCCCAATATTTGCTATGGACTGATCCAGACTGCACTGGAACAGGGTGAGGGTCCAGAACACCTGCAATACATTGATGACATCATCCTATACAGTGACACAGCAGAAGTTTTTGAGAAAGGGAATAAAATAGTTCAAATCCTTCTGAAGGATGGTTTTGTTATAAAATGAAGTAAGGTTAAAGGACCTTCACAGGAGATCCATTTTTTAGGAATAAAATGGCAAGACATTGGATGAGATCAACAAGATAGCAGCTATGTGTCAAACAAACAGTAAAAAGGAAACATGGGCTTTCTTGGGTGCTGTGGGTTTCTGGAGGATGCATATCCCAGACTACAGTCTGATTGCGAGTCCCCTCTAACAAGTGACCTGGAAGAATAATGGCTTTAAATGGGCCCCTGAGCAGTGACAAACCTTTGAACAAATTAAGTGGGATGCAGTAGCCTGCAGGCCAGTCTAGGCAGGACAAGATGTTAAAAATATTCTCTATGTAGTCAGGAAGAATGGTCCTGCCTGGAACCTCTCGGAACCACTTGGGGAGACCAAAGGCTGACCTCTCGAGTTTGGGATTTGGGGATAAAAAGGATCTAAGGTCAGCTATACTCCAGCTGAAAAAGAGATCCTGCTAGCATATGAAGGAGTTTGAGCTGGCTCAGAAATGGTCAGTACCGGCACACAGCTCCTCCTGGCACCTCGACTGCTGGTGCTGCTGGGCTGGATGTTCAAAGGGAGGGTCCCCTCTACCCACTGTGTAACTGATGCCATGTGGACTAAGTGGGTGGCACTGATAACACAGTGGGCTCGAATAGGAAGCCCCAGCCACACAGGAATCTTGGAAATGATAATAAATGGGACAGAGGACAAAGACCTCAGGAAATCACTGAAAAAGTCACCATCGAGTTTTGCCTTTTTCTCCCAATTCTCTTTCCCATCCCAACGAGAGCCAGGAGCAGGGGGGTTGTGAGTGACTAGCTGCATAGTGCTCAGTTGCCAGCTAGGCCTAATCCACGACAATTTAATATTTAGACTCAAAAGATTTAAAAGAGTAACAGAAATTCTATGTGCGGTAGGGAAGACATCATCCCTCTCTGCCCTGTCAGCCATAGTTAGAGACTGCTAGCTCCCATTAAATTCTTTGCAGATCTGGACTTATCATGCTCTTTTTAATTCCAGGCAAGTAGCAAATTGGCATAAAAATGTAGATGTCCTGATGACTATGCACGCTTGCTCCTGCCTTCAGCTTTCAAGCATCTGAAGGCATCCATTAGATTAGTTATCCTGTTAATAAGTAGATGTAAGAAATCCAGCGTGTTCCCATCCCTCACTTGGACAAAAACTCAAGTGATTACAGGCTTCTGTCTAGAGGTATTAGGGAACTGACCTCCACCCCTGAAAGTGGAACTTTGAGCTCATTGTATCTACTACAGAGAGGGAGTGGAATCTTGGTGCCTCAGTAGCAATCAGGTTGAAAGGTATGTGAGAGGTTAGAGATGGCTCTGTCTGATGCTGAATTCCCACATCCGATGAAGGAAGGTGAGGGTGTTTATCAGAGAAGCTGTATTTTTTGGAGGGTAGGAGGGATGGGAAGGGGAAGAAAGAGCCTTTCTCAATCCTTCTCAAAGCAGCAGAGGATTCCTGTCACTGTTATTTCACACCCCTAGCTGCCATTATGAGCAAGGATGTTATGAACAATGTTGGTCATGGAGTCAAAGAAAGCTGCCTGTCAGTCATGTACAGGGGGGACCCTTTGTGATGATAAGGGGAGACCTACTTTAAAAATATCAGCCATCACACTAAAGGAATGGTGATTTCCCTGCTTCAGTGTGGAGTCAGCCCCTCTGCATCCTGTTAAGTCTCCTCTGCCAGAGATGATTCATCCCTGAGGTTCATAAAAATACTTCTGAAGAGCTGATTTTTTTTTCCTTTTCATTTTTTTTTTTTTAACACTTTGAAGTGGACCCATAGCACTGAATACATATTTACTAAATAATTCCCTAAGGATAGTCCATAATTCAGCTCCTTAATTCCTTCATACTTTTAGCACAAATATAAGTATTCCTATGACACAAGGGACACCATGTCAGGAATGATATGGAGAAAGAACACTCTTGAAAAACCTGGAATCATGTTTCTTATTTTTCGAAAAAGGAGAGGGATGTCATTTTCTGCTGTGATATCTTGGTAGACCTTGGCTTATCTAGGATACTTACTTATGGACGAAGAGAGAACTGAGAGAAAGTTCTGAGGGCTGAGCAGTTACCCACTATCTCATGTGCACATTTTGATATTATACCACATGAAGAGAGGTCTGCAGTGTCACCTGATGTTTTAGTTCTGGAATCCTTAGTGGCTTAAGCAAGGAGAAGATGATTTTTTAAAAAAGCAATACAAGAATCAAAGCTTTGGAAAACACCAGTGGTTTTCCTCATATGTAGAAATAAACTTAAAAGCTATTTAAAAAAAAATTATTAATACCAAGAGGTTTATGAGACATGAAAGAGACAGAAGGTACAACATAAAACATCCTGGCAAAAAGTGCTGCATTTTTTATAGTGCCTGACTTTAACAGTCATGTTGCACTCTGTTAGCAGGATGGTGGAGGTTTCTGTACCTTTTTTGGGGATATGAAAGAAATCAGAGCAGCTTCTGATGCCATTTCCCAGACCCTGTGACACAGCCTGCCTGCTGAGCTGCCCTCATGTTCTACAAGCATGAGGATAAGGTTGCCAAATGGCTGATTTCCTATGCAAGGCTGTGCTGTCTGGGAGATGTAACGCAGTGGGCATCAGATTCCTGGCAGGCCATGGCAATAGAGGCTCTTCCTTATTCTGGTTTCCTAAACTTCAACTGGGATTGAGCAAATTTTTTTCATCTCTGTGTCGAAGGGAAGGGAAGGGAAGGGAAGGGAGGAAGGAAGGAAGGAAGGAAGGAAGGAAGGAAGGAAGGAAGGAAGGAAGG